>JBBPDA010150931.1:0-19715 GCA_037974385.1 Arnoldichthys spilopterus | reverse complement strand
GTTAAATGCAGAGGTTGCATTTCGTTGTGGTGCTTGAGTGTGTTCACAATGACAAATAGTCACTTTCACTTCACATGAGAACGCATTCTGACATTGTGACCTTGTGTGCTTTGTCCACTAGGGGTGCTATGAGAAGGTTGTGGACTGGCTGGATGATAACAAGCACCTGCTGGGCACAATTGCTATGTGTGTGCTGGTCATACAGGTATTTAAGAATCCAATACATTCCAGATTGACAGTGCTACACAGACACAAAGGTTTTTTACATATTGTTGCTGTCAGAAAAAACCTTGTATCTAAAAATAGCAACTTTACAAGACAAGCATACAACTTTTACTTATGGAGGTTAATGTAAAATGTACTTTTTAAAAAGTGAATTAGAACCATTTCTTTTGCTTCATTTATCGTGAAATTCTGATACAATGTAAATTTCAGCAGTTGTTTTCAAATGCTATAAAAAATATAAAATCACAAAGGTTTTGGTCCGACAGCCCTGATACATGGGTATAGAACAAATAAATGAGTAAAAAATAGAGAATAAAACAAAATATGTATATAAAAAACATTATGATAATAACACACTTGCCTAGTTTTTGTGAAGTCACACTACCTGACATGGTAAACTGGAATAACTAATAATTACCTTAATCTGTATATTTGGTTTTTCAAGGATTTTGGAGACATACAAGTCCTAAATGAATTTTATTTAAATGTACAGAAAATGCATTGACATATAGGAGTGATCGTAGAATAATCTAAACAAGGCTGTGTATCTATCAATAGAAAACAATCGACTTGGACATGAGAACTGCACATTTAAAAATGGTTCATTGACCCATATAGTGTATGTGTTTGCTGGACAATGACAAGTCCCATACCCTGATTGGTTCAAAGTCTTATTTGATGATATCTAAAAGTGATGCGTTAGCCAAAAATACATTTCATAGAGTCTTCCCCTTCACCCCAAATATAGTCAGTTAGCCAAGAAAGGATTAATGTCCAAAGTTTGCTTCTGTAGTTAGTAGCTAATATAATTAATGCATATGAGGTTATTTTCTATGAATTAGCAATATAAAAATCACATGTATAGGTAATCACACACTTGCCTCATACTACATCAGATGTTAAATCATTTGTAAGTGTTCAACAACTGTACAGGCAAGATTCTGGCTTCAGCATAGCTCCTGCTGCAGTTTTTGCTTATGCGTCATGCTTTTGTCCATTTTTATAGCTTACAGTGTCATACAGTGTCAGACACCACATAAACTAGTCTACTGGACAATACTCAACCCTGTTTAAAGTTTTTTTGATTGCAGACTGCATGAGTTGTGGTTATAAGCTTCCACTTCTTAGCTGCTTTAGTACATTAGCCTCATTCTAGGCTTATAGAGCATATTAGCCTTATATTGGCTCCAGTGCAAAACTAAAGAAGCAAAGTTGGAAAAGTCTAGTCTGAAATTGCTGAGAGTTATGTAACTTTGGCTCTTTCTGCTGAACGATCACTTTAAATCATGCTCTCTTCCCTCTAAGCTGTCACTGATGTCATTTTCCATGTCCTGCAGCTTCTTGGCATGGCGTTCTCCATGACCCTGTACCAGCAGATCCACAGAGCAGGGAAGAAATATGATGCCTAGAAGATCTGCCTAAGATTTTACCTTGTCTGATAAAAGCAAGACAAAAACAAAGAAGAAAAACTCCCAAAGCACCATTGTATGCCATCCTCCTTCCTGCTTATTTCCATTCCTGGATATTACCAGTTCTGACGAACTCCGTCTCGGAAAGCCTGTAAGATGTTTTTTTATACTGTATATTGAAAGTGTATTCCAAAAACTGCGAAAAAGCCGTCCTAGGGCTGAAGCGGCCTTTGAGGACTGTTGGAGGAAGAAGATGTAAATGAAAGGAATTTTAGAGTAGCAAGAATGCTTCCCTCACAGGAGGATTCCATCAGCCATGGTTTTGAACTTTGAGATGACGTACCAGCCAAAAAGATACAACCGTTCCTAGTTGCTGCTGAAGTCTTTCCGTTTGTGCAAGGACGTATCCCCGACACACACATTCTCACTTTTTCTTGCTCGCTCTCCCACACACACCACATTTTGCTCATGTATTTGCTCATAAAGCATGTAAACTGTACAGTTGTGTTCTTGTTCACTTGACCTTATGTATCCTATAAATATAAGATGAATATATTGCTGTTTATCATAAGAGTTGTGTCTGCTTGTTTGTCCATGTGCATGTCATGAGTGGGAAGAGAGGGGGCTGCTGCATAGACTGACAATCATTTTTGCCTCAGGCCTTTGTTGACCACTGACTCTATTCGCTGTCTCTCTCTCTTCCCCCCCCCCCTCTCTCTTTCTCTCTCTCTTTTTGTTCTGGCGCTCACTGATCTTTTCAAAGTGAACCTTCCCTGCTGGGGCCAACGAGCCGTCCCAGCGCAGTCATTTGGAAAAGATAGAGGAAGGACAGATCGTGAGATGCTTGTTGGAGAGAGAGAGAGAGACAGAGAGAGAGAGATGTAGAGATCGATAAATAGTTTCCTTCAAAGGAAACATGAACAAAGAGAATGGCACTTCAAGGGATATTATTGGAAAGAGCCTCATAAGTTCATATACCATAAACACACTGAAATGTGGACTACTTATTGACTGCTAACTCTCCCCAGTGTGTTCTTGGCATATTTCATTGCTCAAGTCAGTATCTGATACCATTCAAAGCCACGGGCTCCCCCAGGAGTGCAACGATTTATTTTCTGCTACTGCAATGATAATTTCTCCTTTGTTGCGTGCTCCTGAGCCAGGATCGTTTCGTCAATATTTAGGAAGGATCCTGTCAGTACAGCCAAAAAGAAAAGAAAGAAAGAAAATGGCAAAGTGGAAATCCCTACAAAGTGCACCTACAAGGTAGGGGAACCTAATGAAGCATCTCGACAGTGTATAAATAATGTAAGCAGTCGTTTTTTGGGCACACAAGCCACCAGGGGTATCTTCAGAATTTTTTTTTTACGAGTTTTGTGGTTGCAGGTGGATGAAAAGAGCAGAAAATGCATCCGGTTGTCCAAGCGAACATACAAAGAACCTCTTTACTTAATATTTTTAGTGGGTCACGGTGCCATGAGGTCGCTTAGGACCCCAAATGTTCAGAAACAGCATGTAAATGAATTTGAAAGAATTTTTAGAGCGTTTCCTAAATGAAGGCGCTTTAGAACTATCTATTCTACATTTACGCTAAAATTAGGGAACATTTCTCTATTGCAAAACGTCTAAGTAGAAGCTAATAGTAGCAAGACTATCTGCATTATTGTAAAAGGTGATCTTATAAGTTTGCCTCAGTTGTGAACATGATCTTATCACATCAAATTGTTTAATGAAGAAATGTGTTATGATTGTACTGTCTTGTATCCTTGTGGGTATTCCTTTTTTTATCTAGACCCCCACATGAAGGTGGCATCATTCAGTATGTGACATTCTATTTTTGTCTGTTTTTACATTTGATATATGTTTTGTAACTTTGCAGTGGTTGGTTTCTGGGCCAGGTCTCCCTCAAAAAAGAGATTTTAATCTCAAGGGACTTCCTGGTTAAATAAAGGCTAAATAAAATTTGAATACTATTTGAATAGCTATTACAGTTTGTAACTTAGAAACTTCCTGAAACCAATAAAAAACAGGATTAATAGATTTCACACAGATAGAAAACATATAACAAGTATCTACCTAAGAAATAAAACCACTGAATGTAAATAGCAGCCAAAGTATTTAAAAAAACTATTTGTATTGTCTTAAATTTTGATATATCTGCAGTAAATATTAGCAAAAAAAGAAATTAAAAATTATCCTTCTTGGGAAAAATGCCATAAAAATACCTTAAAAAGTGGGTTTTTTAGCTCAGAAGCTATATTTAGCAAGATCTGTAGAACGTTAGAGTAGAAGTGTGGAAGTGTTTTTTAGCAGGACCAAATAATTTCTAGATGTGATAAAACTAGTATTTTAATACTACACAGAACCAAACTTTGGTTTAAAGAAATTAAAGTATTTAATTTTTTTTATTTAAAGTAAAATCTAGTGAAGAAATTAAGTTTTAAAAATAAAATATTAAATTAAATAACTATTTGCATGAATACAAATTAATGCAAAATTATCCTTAGGATTTCTTTGAGGTTCAGTACAAATTTTAGCCCCATCCAGTTAAAATCAGCAACTGGTGAGCCTTACAAGGAAGTGCAAAGATGGTACAAATTTAGCTCAGAGGGCAAAAGTTAAAAAATTCACTAGAGCTATAGGATTTTGCAGGGTTCTGTGAATTAAAGTTTTTTCACATTTTTTCCCACTAAATCCATGACATGACATGACAGGACCTGGGTGAGTTGGTACAGAATGACCTTCTGGAGATATTTACCAACTGTGATTTCTTCAATAATAAATAAGCTGCATTATACAATCTCAAGGTTACTTATAACACACAAAACAGTAAAAAAACCAAGCAAAAAGTAAGTTGAATGTACTCATTGAAAAGATAAGACTTTTTCCAAGGTTTGGGGGCCTGTGACACTGAAGGACCTGCCTCCAGTAGTGGAAAGTCTTGTGTGAGGAACAGCTAGAAGATTACTACTAGAAGACCTGAGAGAGTGAGCAGGGGAGTAAGGCATTAGGAGATCAGAGAGTTAGGGAGGAGCAAGATTATGAAGAGCTTTGAAGGTGAGAAGCAATAGTTTAAAGTGGATACGAGATTAAATAGGTAGTTGGAAAATGCTGGGGGTGATGTGAGCAGAGAGTTTTGTATGAGTGAGGAAGTTTAGACTGGTGGTGAATGGAACCAGGGGTCCTGTCTGCAGCACAAGTATAGCCAATTTATTTACTACCCAAAACTATCTCAAAACTATCATAAAGCAGTGTCTCAGACATCAGTCGGCATATTGTCACTGCTCAAGAAAAACAACTATCTTCAAAATGGTAACAGAAGAAGGCAAAATGTTCCTTTCTTTCTAATGGAAGTTAATGGAAGAACAAGTGATTCTGGAGCATTTCTATTGGCCGGTTCATCATGAAAGGTTCGCACAATGTAAAGGTGTTGATGTAGAAAAATAAAAATGGACAAAAACAAGAATGGAGAGAAGTGGTTTTTCTGGACAGCAAAAATATTCATCATATCCTGTAATAGCTTTTTGTGAAGAAGCTTGACATCTGGATCTTAGCACCAATACTGTGAACAATTCTGTTCCTCTAAAGTGAAAGTGACCATTTGTCATTGTGAACACACTTAAGCACCACAATGAAATGTGACCTTTTCATTTAACCCATTACATTTGTACACGTGTAGCAGCAAGCAGCTATCAACAACGCCCAGGGATCAGTGTAGCAGGATGCAAACTTCAGTTCACAAGGGCCAAACAACTAGGCCACTGGTCCCCAGGTGAACAAAACATTTCACATCAAACCACTGTAAATTACCTAATGATATAATTATGCAGCAATTTAGAGTAATCAAAATTCCTCTTGGGCACTGAGGAAGAGTAAAGCGCTCTGAAAGTTTATTAAAGCATTAGCTGAACAGCAGTCAGGGAGGAGAAAAAACAATTAGAAATATTTCCAACAAGAACTTTTTACAGCTCAAAATACACAACTATACAAAATAGAGAATAGAAAACAGTACTGGCTCTTTTCCTCCACAGTATCCATGGTTTCAGGAGAGGGGCAGGGCTGTTGGTTGGGGGCAGAGTCTGCATGGGGCACCTAGTGCTGCCTCTGCCTCCATCTGTTGGTTGAATACTGGATGTGGTCCATGAATAAAGTTCATCATCACTCAACCAGTCAGACACATTCTTTAACCAGTCAGCAATGCTCACACGTATTTACATGCAAAAATAAAATGATGAATCTGGAAAACGGATAAAACATCTAAAAATGGTCTTTTTCTCTGTGATGCAGTGAGTCTGCAGACATTTCAGCTCATGAGCAGTAACAGAAGTGACTGTGGTTTTGCACAGGCTGTTAAAGTAGGAATTCGAGAGGTACAGTACGTTAGTGCACAGATTTGTTGCATGCCTGATGTGAATGTGCGACCATGCTAAAATAATAACCAGAAAAACAGCATTATTAGCACATTTTCACGTTTAGCAGACATAACTGTTAGGACCAAAAAATGTCTCCTAATGTACAAACAATGTAAATGTTCCTCAAAGATGCAAAACAGCCTTTAGGCCCAATTGTTTTAAAGGGACACTACATTCACTTTCCCAGGGAAAAGTACAAGCAATTGTTCCTACAAACCTTGTATCTCATTTGTTTGAATTAAATGTGGTTGTTGTTTTTTTAGGGGGGGGGGTATATTTTTAACTATTAATTAAAATGTATTATTTTTAATAGTAATTTGAAAACTCCAGCTACCTTTCACATTATCTCAATTCCATGATGGCCAAAGAGAAAATTGGATGCTCTTTTCCTTTTCCAGTTATTTTACTATTTTACTGGAGCTTTTGTTTCAAAATTGTATTTACTTTTTTATAACGTTTTAAATAGAAACTGGGATAAAAAAAAATGTAAGAGAAAGCCTGGAGTCACATAGGTTGTATGGAATCAATGCAGCTAGCGAAAAATGAAACCGGATGTGGTACAACTGTTCCCTCTCTCAAGTTACTGAAGACAAACTCGGTGGCAATGCTGTCTTGTCAATGCTCATCAGTGGATTATGTTTACATCCTTATATCCTGCTGAATTAAGGGTGTGGTGTCAGCTACTATGAGACAAATATTTCTCAAAAAAACATTTTTTTCCAGTTTCGAGATTTTTTTATGACATTTTTGATTAGTTTGTGCTTGTGAAAAGCATGCTTCTGAAGTAAGATACTTTTACTTTTCTGGAGATTGAGCCTTCATTGGATTTGTAAGACACAGAGTAAAAATGACCTCCCATAGTTGCACAGGGGGCTCTGGAGCCTATCCACTTGACTCTTTGGATACAGGAGGAAACCCTCATTGACAGAGGTGAAGATGAGAAGTCCACACAGGAAGTACCATGTTCGTCCATTCGTGAACCAACCCAGGACTTTCTCAATGTGGTAACCACTGTGCCACTTTACCTCCCTATTCAACATTGTAAGGACCTATTTGCTGGGCAGATGGAATGCTGAGCTATGTAACTTCAGGTATCACTGCTGTTTCAGTGGAGAAAAGGAAAGTGAAGAGCAATGATGTGCGTTATGCACAATACTCAGCAGTAAACTAACCCTAGGTGAGATATGAGATGACATGCATTCTATCAGTTAGCACATGATAAATACTGCATGTTTGTTAAGTTTGTTGAGCCATTGAAATCTATAGCAGGTCATTTTTACCCACAATCTTGCTTTGCTTTTATGAAATACATGCAACCATAGCCATGAAAAAAACTATAAACTGGATATGTCTGAGAAAAAAAATGTTTCTGTTATGTGTATTTTAGAAAATCTATCTTGTAATAGTGTGTGTATGCAAGTATACATATATACAGTAATCAATGCTTGAATTAGGAAGTTCATCTGGCAAAGAACTGCCACCTTTAAAGTGTACACACGCTGCATATGGAACCTAAAGGGATGTAAACAATTGAGAAATCTCTGAGGATTGTCCAGTCTTCAAGCAGGTAAAGAACGAGTGCAGAGGTATGGGAGAGCTCAGATGCCCCAGCAAGCAGAAGTCTCTGTCTCTTTCAACCCTCCCCAGTGTTGAGTATGTCCTCTTCCTGACTCCGGTGCACTATCCCCACACCCATCTCTCTGCCTGAGAGGACTTCAGCTGGACAGATTCGCTACTCTCGCCTTCTCCCTGTTTCAGACCAGAGGGACAGACTCTCAGTATGCCATCATCGCACGTTAGTTATTCAAATGGTTCACAGTTAGGTTGCTTCTTTGTTATTTTAAATGATAATATAGCTCAATACAGATAAACTGTAAATCCAGAATTCACTCATCAGCCACAACATTAAAACCACTGACAGGAGGGAAGTCAGTGTTACTTCCTTCCAATGACCCCTGTCAATGTGGTGATGTACAGAGGCAAAATTACAATAAATTGTGTCCAAAGACCTAGCTATATATTATACAGCAAGTAAACAGTCAGTTCTTGAGGTTGGTGTTTTGAAAGCAGAGAAACCGGGCAACCATAAGGATCTGAAACACTTTGACAAGGACCTTATTGTTATAGCTAGACAACGGAGTCCCAGAAAGGACAACCAGTAAACTTGTGACAGGGTCAAGAGCACCCATGGCTCACCGATGAGCAAAGCATTAGGAACGAAGGCTAGCCTGTCTGATCTGATCCCACCGAAGAGCTACTGTAGCACAAACTGCTGTAAAACGTTAATGCTGACAGTGATAGAAAGGTGTTAGAACACACAGTGCACCACAGTCAGAGCTGTTTCAGCAGCATGAGGGGAATCTAATTAGGCAGGTGGTTTTAATGTTTTGGCTGATCAGCGTAGTTGCATTAGGAGCAGTTTGGTAAAAAACTGTTCCGATTTTTTTGTTCCATAGAGTACAGCAGTATAAACTGCTCACACAAGGTTGAATTACTTCATTGTAATGAGAAGCACTAACTGTAAGAACTAATGTAGGAAAGTGTAGACCCAATCACCTATTTTTTATATTTTTATATATTATATAATTAGTGAGGTGGCGTTATGATGATTTGTCAAGCATTACATAACTAAACAATATCAACTGTAACTACTATTGATATAGAATTTCAGTTTCAAGTTCTCATAAATGAAAGAAATGTACCAAAATAATATAAAAACAAACTAATAACATATCTTCTGTCTGTACAAAGTATATACAGATGACACAATACCACTTTTTCTTTTCCAATACCAATATCCATATTGAGAATCAGTCACTATGAATCTGATATTTCTTCCTGTAAACAATTATTCACTTTCTCAGCCTCTTATCCTAACCAGGGATGCACAGAGGTACTGAAGCCCATCACCCTGGACAGGCCGGTCCACTTGACTCTTTGGACACAGAAGGAAAAACCCACACTGACTGCTGAGCTTAGTAGCTTCAGGTATTGGTGCTGTTCCAAAAGATGGAGAAAGGGAAAGTGAAAAGCAATGGCGTCTGTTATGCACAATACTCACATCTGCACGCAGTAGTAAACAAAGGTGAGACATGCATTCTGTCATTTATCATGTTAGCACACGATAAATACTGCACGTTTGTTAAGTGTGCAGAGCCACGTCCTGAAGTTACTTTTTACATTTTGATTTGAACAATCTATATAAGAGGCTAGCATGTTCAAACTACTCACTTCCTCCAACAACGGGGCCTCCTGCTTATCTATCTTCAGATTCTCCATATGCTTCATATCATTCCCCACCCCCCAACGCCCCAGCCAAAACAGGCTGTTACAGGCTTGAACTGATGCCATCTTTACAAACTGAGACCCTTTTTTGTGTGTGTGTTATTCTATCTGGTATCAACCAGTGGAGGATGGGTTCCCCTTCTAAACCTTGGTTTCTCCCAAGGCTTCTTCCTCCAGCTTAGGAAGTTTTTCCTTGCTTCCTTTACCTTTGGCTTGGCGAATTAGGGGCTCGGACCTGGATTCTGTAAAGCTGCTTTGTATTTGAACTGAATTTGAAAACTCAAACACAGGAGAAAAGTATGACAATACAAAGAGAGAGTGTGTGCTTTTTCACACTAAATGTGTTACAGACAGGGGAATAGGAGTAGGAAGATTCCACAAGCCCAGCACTGAGAATATGGCCATAAAAGTACACTATCTAAAATATAATTTTAATATAATATTTGGGGCCCAATATTAAATTCTTTCATACGGCCCAAAATTGCTAACAGGAAATTTTAACAGGGTTTAATCATATTCATTCCTTTTCCATTCCTCATTGCACTTCTTTTTCTGCAGATAGTTTCCCAATATGGATACTTGGTATCAGGTATGTGTCATTTAAAGTCTCAATTAACTTAAAACTGTAAATCCTATTTACACTGACTGCACACTTGTTGATATCTGAGCTAAAAATTGTCCCTGAGATTCACCTGTACTCAACAGTGTGTTCAGTAAAATGTTCTATTTGCTATAAATGCAGTTGTTAACCTTGCTGGCGATAGCCTTCAGTTTGCCCAGTAGCGATGGAGTGTTTGAGTAAACAACATCATCTTCATTCTCCTCCCCCTCTCCTTCTGCGAGTGCACAGCTGTCCGCAGCTGGCAACTCGCATTCCTTATTAGCTGACATCACGAGGCGGGAATACTTATACTCTAGCCTGTAACAGAGAGGCACAAAAGGTCCATGATCAAGCCTGTTATTACTAGCGCTAGATCTTCAGCGGATCTCCAAAGTAACAAGTTACTCACTTCTGGTTTTTCTTCCAAAAGTAACATGTGAGAGAAACGAGGAGGGCAGCCATGAATGCCCCACCCCCTATTCCGACCTTCAGCCACAAGGGGACTGCTTCACAGGGGACGGACCTCTTCTCAGGGAGTGACACCCCATTAGTGCAAAGCTTTGGTTCATTCCACATATACAAGGTGTCCTAGTGCAGGAATAAGAGAAACAAATGATGACAATTTAAGGGCTACTTCAGTCAAACATGGCAGAAATGCATAAATAGCACATGCTACCCTTCACCCTCCCAGCGTTGGTGGTATCATATGATAGGGGAAATCCTAGCTAGTGGGTGGAAATGGAGATGACTAAATTGGGTAGAAATGTTTTAAAAAAGGCAAGGAGGAAAATGTGGGCTACCTGCATGTCTCCCTTGCACGCTCCCTCTATTGAGTGGTAGTCTGCTTCAGTACAAATTGGACAGGCACTGGAACTCTCCCACAGAAAGTAAAACATACAGCCATCACATGTGCCTGCAGGACACTTACTGAACACACACATATACATATAGTCTGTTATTTATAGTATGCTTCTGGGGGGAAGGTGATATGACAAAAATATAAACTCACAATGTTTTAAGACATATAAAGAACAAAACAGCCATAATATACGTAATCACAAATAGAACGATTTTTATTGAATGTTTCATACACTTTGCTGCACTGAATCCAGTTTAACTGGACTAAATGCATTCTCTGGAGTGACAGAGCTCCATACCTTTGAGATATGCTGGAGTGGTGTTTGTGAACTACATCTTTATTCAGCATTAGTACCTGACCCTGCTACTTATCTCATGGCTCAGTGCAATCAAATGGTAATGTTCCAACATTTAGTCTGAGTGTGAGGCTGTTACTGCAGCCAAAGGGAAACAAACTCCCCTATTAAAAGGGGTGTAAATCATGAGTTTCATCACGATTCAATTCGATTATTTTAGCCAATGATCCGATACATTATAGGTTCCTCAAAATTTGCAGCGATTTGGTTTGATGCGATTTGGTTGATTCTGTTCGATACCGGGGTCTGCAGTCTGTATGAAATATGATGAAATTTTACACAATTTGCTACATTTCCATGATTTCACACATGCAATCAAATTATAATGTGCATAATGTATTATTAACGATCAAATACAGCACTGAAATCAGGAGCAACAGCAGCTTCTCAGTACAAAACACTGTGCCCACTGTAAAATCGATTTTTATGTGTGACCTCAATAATCAGATCGGGCGCTATTTTGGTAAAAGCATTGATGCAGATTGATTCATTGTTTTAGCTCTTTATTACCAATGATTTCAGAAGAAACACCACATAAGGAGGTGTTTCTACACTGCAGTATAGTTTCATTTATCACAATAACAATAAATATACTTACATGGCCCACCCCTAATGCTACCCCACCTACTACACATGACCAACCTTACAAGCACCTACACACCTTGATACAGTGAGCTCTCCACGTTCTCCTTTCTCAGGGTTGCAGCGCAGGGTGATGACTGCACTGCGGCCGTGCTCACAGGACGCTGTAACCTGGGGAGAGCTTGGACAAAGAGCAAAATACACTCAAAATAAAGCACCTGATCACTGGCATATCTGTTCAAAACACGGAAGCGTAATGCACTTCACATTAATACATTAAAAAGCACCAGGAACATTTTTACATAATGTTGTACAAAATTCCCCCTGTTCTCCATTTCACTAAGAAATCTGAACATATTGCTCCCATTTTTCATAGACGTCACTGGTTACCGATTTTATATTCAGCACAAGCTCCTTCTTATTACTTTCAACATTCTCCATTTTTACGCTTCTCTTCTTCTGATCTATCGGAACTACTTCACCTATACACTCCTGCTCACTCTTTACACTCCTTTGGTACTGGTCTGCTCATTCTCCTCAGATTTTGCCTTTCTTCAAAGGGAGGCAGATTGTTTAGTGTTCTTTCTACAAAACTCTGGAAGTCTCCCTCTAAACCTTTGCATCAGGGCAGTGTTGGTGTAATGGTTAGTGAGTTGCCCGTGTGTCCTGAAGGTCACCGGTTTAATTATTTAATTATTGTGGTGCACTGTGACAAATAATCACTCACTTCAGACTCATCGTTCAAAACAATTAAAAACTTCTTCTTTTCTCTCAGTATTATACCTCTTCTTCCAAATCCTGATCTTTTGAGCCTCTCTTTTCTGCTACTTTAACTGTAACTGCAGTACATTGTTTTTGTTGTATTACCTGTGTTGTTTGTCTCTGTTGATTGTTAATGATTTGACTGATTATCTGTTCTGCGACTTTGGGTTTGAGAAAGTTGTTGTTGTTGTTATTATTATTATTGTTATTATTATTATTATTATTATTATTATTATTATTATTATTATTATTATTTATTATAATTTACACAGTTGATACTAAAAGTCAGATGCTGAAAAAGTTTAATGCAATTCAATATTATGTTTATTTTACTAAAGTAGTTTTTATATTTCAATGCACTGACCGGTAAAAGAAGTTGATGTCTGGAGGTTTGTGTGAGGTTTCAGGAAAAAGGTCTGATCTAGTACTGATTCCACCCAGAGTGCTTTCCACTGTGGCTCCTGAGAAAGAGAGAGAGAGAGACAGAGAGAGACAGAGAGAGACACACACAGAGAGAGAGAGAGAGAGAGAGAGAGAGAGAGAGAGAGAGAGAGAGAGAGAGAGAGAGAGAGAGAGAGAGAGAGATATGAGGGTCAGATTATGTCAGATTAGAAAAGATTAAGGCCCTCGCAGCAGGCTGTCCTGTAGGAACTGCAGGCCCAGCTAAGCTCAATCTATCAGTTTGTTCAAATATGGCCAAAAAAAGTGCTGTAAGAAACAGAATATCAAGGATTTTGTTTTAATTTCTGCATAACTCCACTATTAAAATGTAAAGAAAGTCTTGTGTAGTTGTGTGATGTGAAATGTTCCACTCAATAGGATTTGTTCACGACAGGTGTGTTTAATGCCACTAGAAGTTGCCTCACAGACAGTTAGTACATGAAATGCTTATGAATACAGCACAGAAATAAGAAAGCTGTTTTTTCAGATTTGCCATAATTTCACCATCATCAGCATAAAAACTCATGGGCTATAAATATTATAAATGTTATAAATAGTAAATGAAGTGGCTATTTTTTTTGTGACATCCTATCACCACCACTGTAAAACACGGAGTGTTATGATGACTCACATGGTGTGAGATGATACACAAAATGTCAGCAGTGATGACATTACTATAATAATTGTCTGGCTGATGTGTGGCTGAATATTAAAATAATGTGCTGTATGTTGTGATGGGAAGCTGTAGTTAACCTAAATCAGACTGCCACTCACCAATGAAGGTATCAGCCAGACTGATGGACTGGGATGAGAGGGCTGTCCTGAAGCCCCGCCCATCTGCTGGGATTATGGTAGACTGACAAACAAAGGTCTCTACATAATTATTGAGACCAGCGGATTCGCTCTGCAGGTCCTTATTGGACAAATCTGTGACGTTATCTGTACACACAGCCACCTTCTTCCCCTACAAAGGAAAAAGTGAAATTATAATCAAGCACATTTTATACTTTCATTTAAACAGATTTAAATTTGCACAGATGAGCCATTTCATTAGGTACACCTAGCTCATACAGTCTGTAACTGTAAACTACAAAGTGGATCTGATCAAATGGATGAATGTAGAATGAGTGTAGATAGGTGGATCTAATGAAGAGACTCATTAGCTTATATCAATATTAATATTCACTATAAAGACAAAAAATAAATGATATTGCTGCTGTCAGACAATGCTTTGTTGCTGTTGCTGTTTTCCCACCTACATTCAGATAAGGTCCGCCCCCTGCACCAGGATTGGCTAATATTGAGACACAGAAGCAGCTCACCCAAAACTGAATGAACATGAACTACTACCCATTCATGCGAAGTTAGAGGGACAATGCGATCCAGTCCTAGCACTCGTTCGTTAGGGACTACAGGCCATTAAAAATAAGCACTTTGTAGAGAGAGATCTGTAGCAGAAATGTTCTTTACTATTTATAAAAAAGTTTCTGAAGGTGTTTTGATGGGTGTTCACAGTTCGCTTGGCAGGGGGTGGGGTGGCTTTGGCAGGTGTGTGTGTTGGGGGGGCTGTTTCTGGAAAGCCTAACTAGGGCGCCAACATTGCCATGGCTCGCCCTGATGTAAAAAGTGCATTTTAAAAGTACTTTAGAACCATTTCTTTTGCTCCAATCACTGTGACATTTTGACACAATCTAAATGTCACCAGTTTGTTTAAACATGTAAAAATGTAAAAAAAAAAAAAAAAAAAAGAGAGAAAATGGAGATACAAAGTTTAGGTCCGACAGCCACGATATGATATGCCAAAAAAGTTGCCTTATATCACATTTTACAACACTCTCAACATTAATAAATGACACTAATGTGTTTATGTATTTAGTATTTATTATTTAAATTTCATGTGAAGCGTTTATAATTGATAAATGTATCCGGTGTGCACTTTTTGGTGTTTTTATAAAAGACTTCCTGTTTCGTATCTCCCATCACTGTGGACAAAATCAACAGGTCTCATGTTGACTAAGTTAGTTACAAGGTTTTTCTCTTTACTGAGGTTGAGTTGTAGGAACAGCTACATTTAGCAAGAGTAATACAGTCATTTTAGTGGTAAATTTCTGTAAAGACATTTATCCAGCAAGCTGTGTATGTGTGTGGCTGTATATACCTCAGGGCCACACAGACTGATGTTGAACTGACGATAATATTTAGTCCCCTTGGAGGTGAAACTTGGTCCATTCATGATGGAGCCCACAGAGTTTAAGGCACTGAGGTCATATGTCAAAGTTTGGTTCTGTTCCATGTGGGAGAAGGAGCAGTCGCTGAAACAAAAAGAATGTTCCTGCAAACAAAAAACACATACCGAAAACACTCAGAATTTCTATGTAGACTGTACAGATGGCAAAAAAAAATCTACTTCCAGGGCATACACATACACATGTACGAACACACACCTTATTGCTTTTGCTTCCAGGGCCACAAGGCTGACAGGCCTCTTGCCCGTAGATGTGGTGTCCAGAGAGGAAGGTGTTGGGTGGGCACTCCTGGCACTGGTTTGTGTCTTTGTCTATAAAGTGGCCAGCGGGGCAGGGCACACAAGACGAACCGCTCTCCTGACTCACCAGAGCGCAGGCGTGGCAGGACGAGGCAGAGCCCTCCAGAGCATTCGTGACTGTGACCGAGTAGATCTTCACTATGTCATTCACGTACCGACGCATCTGACAGAGAGACCGAGCGAGAAGAAAGGGAGGATACTGCATTAGATGGAAAAGGGAGCTGTGAGAGTAGCTCACTGTGAAAAGCATGCCGAGGGTGCTTCAGGCACAAATCAGACCCAATTATGTAATTACTTAATCTGTAACTTTATTTTTAACATTTTTAAAATTGAGTAAACACTACAACTTACAACGTCTATACACTGATCAGCCATAACATAAACACCACCTGCCTAATACTGAGTAGGTCTCTCTCCTGCTGCTGAAATAGCTCTGACTGTGGTGCACTGTGTGCCCTGACCCCTTTCTATCAGAGTCAGCATTCACTTTTTGTGGTATAGTAGCTCTTCTGTGGGACTGGATGAGGCATCAGTCAGCCTTGTCTGCTCATGACCCAGTTGCAGGTTCACTAGTTGTCCTTCTTTGGATCACTTTTGATAGGTCCCCATCACTGCATACCTGCAACACTCTACAAGACCTGCTTTTTGGAGATGCTCTGACTCTAGCCATCACAGTAAGGCTATATTAGACAGCAAGTGAACAGTCAGTTTGTGAAGTCGATGTGCTGGAAGCAGGTAGAATGGGTCAGTGTAAGGATCTAACCATCACAACGAGGCCCTTGTCAAAGTGACTTAGATTATACTGAACCATTTTTACTACTTTCAGCACATCAACTTCAAGAACTGACTGTTCACTTGCTGTCTAATATTTCCCACTCCTGTGTTTATGCGTGTGTATGTTAACTGTTACTTTGAGAAAATAGTATTTTGAATTTGTGTGGCAATGTGCATGTTATTATTTAAAAACGTGTGAAAATACATGAGTGCTCTGGATGTCAGACAAAATTTATGTTTTATGTATTTAACTTGCTAACACCAGCTGTCTGCAGTTTAGATACTGCAAAAGAGTTTTTGCTGTGAATATCAAGCAATTGCACAGCAGAAAGCCTTTCAAAGCATTATAGGCCTAGTTGCTGAACCACAAAAACTCATGATTTCCCACTTTAAGAAATGTTTTCTAAATTATTTTTGAAGCCTTAAGTGGCAAGACATCCTTATGCTTTAGCCAACTGGTAATCCACTTAATTTAAGTTTGTTATTGTGCTAAAAATTATGTTATTCATAATTTTTCCAGTCAGCCAAACGGTCCTCTCTTACCAGAGAATGGGCTCTCAAAACAGACACATACACACATATTCTCTAATCAGCCACTTCTTCAGTGTGGTCACAGATGAACTGCAGCAGAACTGGTTTCTCATGTAGCATTTTCCACCACAAATAAAGCACTTTGAGCTTTGTATTATGCAGAAACTTTCATTTCTGGACTAACTGCCTCATTACTACATTTCTATGCACTGTATGGCACTGTCTTTGACTAGCTTGACCTTACCTGCTGCCCACAACTAGTCTATGCAACCCATAGTGCACCCCTAGTATACTGTGTGTGTAATATACCCATACTTACATCTGAAGGTTTGTTGGTGCGTTGGAAGGCCCACGTATAAGAGACCGATGCGTTCTTAGTCATGATATGTGTGTATGCTCGTCTGCTTTTGGTTCCCTCCCATGACTCCACCACGTTAGTGCTCTTCCTGTTCACATCCTGCAGTAAATACACAGAGAGTCGAACACTACAGTCTTGACCAATCACAGAGGGGATTGATAAACTGCCCTTTCACACATAATTCAACTCATAATGACATCACATAGCAAGATATGTGCTAGACTTTGCTGGACTAATTTAAACTCATAGATATTGTTTTATCATGCTAAGAAAAGACATCTGCCTTCACACAGAGAACAGCAGGCAATTTAATACCTGCTTTAAAAAAAACACTAGTCCATGCTCCAAAGTTTAACATTTATTGTTTATGGGCTTTCAGGGTTTGCTTAGTGTATTTACATGACTGGCGTCGATATTAGCTACACATAAATATCAGGAAACCTGATTCCTGGCTGCATGCCAGTGTCAACAGACCATTGGTTGCTAAGTTGTAAGGATCACTGCTGAGTCCAGCTGCCTTCAATGCAAGCAGATAATCAGTTTTCAGTTTTCCCCAGCCTACCAAAGAGATGTTACTGCAAATTTCATCAATTCATTAGCTTCTCTTTTCTTTAGTCTATAAAAAAATCGCTCCAGTTTCTTCTACAGTCGGTCACACAACACCACTTTCCCATTTTATCATGAGTTTTTTGTGTATTTTAACTGCTTTTGAGAGAATACAAATTCAGCCAGTAAAAGTGGGTATAACTGCAGTGACTTCTGTCAGCTGTTGTGTCACATGCGAACCCTCTGTAGTTTGTACCTTGGCTATATAGCCGACTGAAGTAAATATTTTCATCATACATCAGCCTATTAACCACAGTTCTTAAACATGAAGGCTTTGTGGTGCTGAACACACAAATACACACACACACACATATGAAGTGAACATCAGTTTCATAATGCACAATGAGCTTACCATCATAAAGTAGAGTTCACAGTCTTCACTGCAGATGGTCTCAAAAACAAAAGTGATTCGGCCAAACTCGCTGGCTGTCACCCCAGCTACCGATGTTGGGAGTCTGTGAAAGTGACAGTGAGAAAGGAACAGCAAATGCGTGTTGGCACAAGTGGAGCGTGAAAAACAGCATCTGGGGTTCCAGCACTTTTGGTTCAAATTGAGTGTGACTATGAATCACTGGCTCGTCGACTTGGCTCATTTTAAACATTTAAATGATTTGCAGTAACAAGGGCTTCAGTCAAAGAAGGTTCAGACTCACTTAAATCCCGGCACTCGTAGAGTCAGAATGAGGTAATCATTACCAGAACCTCCAATTCCACTGTGGATGTGGTCTCCAGCTACCTCCCAACCTGAAGAAAAACCAGATGAATCAGTTACAGGGATCCTGAGATGATTATGCCACTAAGGTAATTCAGCATACAGTTTATTATGTATTATGAGTCAATAGCAGATGCTACGTATATCTAAACACTTATATTTGGGGTTTTCCATTCTGAGGTCAAGGATTGATGTATTTTTTAATATTGTATTAAATAGTGTTAAAATGTCTTGATTCTTTAATAATACTCCAGCACAAATTGGTTTAAAAAACTTGTTGCAAAGCACAACATGCAAAATAACGGTCTCATAAAACTATAGAAAACTAAACACAAAAACCTGAACCACCTCATATAAAACCTTACGCAGTATGTCTCCATATTCAACCTCCCAAAAGTAAAAAAGCAATGAAAGGACATCTAAAGTTGTTGCACATTCTGATTATAAACATTAACTATAAAAACCATTTAAAAAATGCATATAAATTGTAAAAATTATATTTATATGTTGATATAATATAAAATATATTTATTATTTATATTAAATTATATACACTTTATATAATTATATACAATTATATGTAGTACACTATAAATACTGTAAAATAGTAAAACTATAATACTGTAATTACTATCATAAAACCTATAATAATATTATATATCATATAACATAATATAATATAAAAATATAAATTGTTTTCAAATTTTGTGCTTTCCAAGAAAGACGACAAATTAGTGGCCGTCAGAAAAGGCTGTAGCTGCAAAATCTGAGTTTCAAACACTTTTGCTTCTATATTGAAGTTGTCACACAATTAGTCTATTAATTATTTATTTTTCTCCTTACCGTTCATGTCGTCACATTTGGAGTTTCCCACATTGAAACAGGAAGTTTTCATGTTTTTAGGTAAAATGTTCCACCATTTGTATTCGTAACCTAGTGATGGCTCTGTTCCTGCAGGACACGCTTGACACTCTGAACAAAAGAAGAGGATTTGTCATTACACAATAATCTCATAGTTGATGGGTGAGTATGAGTTTAATACATTTTCATAGAAATGTGTTGATCAGCTGATACAAGCTAACTAATATCATGTAAATTGTCTGCATATGTTATCACATACTTTCCCCCAACTGCAGTAAATTGTTAAGTAATGTCAGATATAGAGCAGTGGGCAGTGGTGGCCTAGTGGTTAGGACGCTGCCTTTGAGACCTGAAGGTAGCAGGTTTGAGTCCCGGCCCGGGCACTACTGAGGTACCC
>JBBPDA010150834.1:0-19726 GCA_037974385.1 Arnoldichthys spilopterus | reverse complement strand
ACAATACCAGCTTTTTATACCCACAGAATGTTGAAATTGATGCCACATTGAGAAAGGTTGTCTTTTGGTATTGACCCTAATATAAGGCACACCTGTACACAATGAGACCATTACATGGTGCCTCCCTATCCCAAAAATGTCTGAAGTGAAACAAACACCGTTTGTATGACACCCACTAAATCTCTCACAATATCCCTAACTTATTGTGAGTAGTGTTTATTTCTTCTTTCTTTTTTTGTTTTTCATTCTGCATGCACAGAATCTTAAATTTGATCCAAAATAAAGGTCCTATGCTACATCACTGGAAAGCATAATGTTTGGTGTTTTTGCTAGTTTAATATCGGTGCATTCTTCTATTTCATGCCATTAAATAAATTGGCATGTGTTTCCCACATATAGGTGTAGTATTTTTAAAATGAGGTGAGGCTGGGTATATTGGTGGCACATTCTTGTTATAAACACAGATACACTCTCAAAATGCACTAATGGCACTCGAAAGGCTAAGGTAAAACAGTGCTGCTCCCATGGATGATTTTCAGTTTGCATATGAGCAGGTTCCTCTCCAAAAATGATCTGGTTTGACAGGTAAACATGCCATTTTAATAGCAATGCATCATACCCCTGTCTTTTAAAGATAAGGTGCCTGCCATTGTGATTGGTTTATTGCATGCGATGCCCAAAACACACCTCTGGATAATTAAGGAAATTAGGAAAATGAAGGAAAAAAGGAAAATGTTTTTGCATCTAATTTTTCCATCATTAAAATAGCAAATAGCAAAATGGATTTGGACACACCCATAAATAGTACTTGAGCTTTGTATTAGATCATCAAAAAAGCCTATGTTTTAAAAGCATTTTAATCAGACAGTTTCCATACAATTATCATTAAAATTATGATTTCTTTTCATCTACTTTGTGCTTCCATTAACAAGTGACTTTATTAGAAACACCAACCTGGTGCCTACACACACTGGCCATGTTACTAGAAACATCTACCTTGTACTTCTCTAACTGGCCATTTTATTAGAAACACCTACCTGATGCTTCCATTACCAGGCCATTTTATTAGAAATGCCTATTGTCAATTTCTGCACACTGGTCATTTTATTAGAAACACCCACCTGGTACCTAAAAATACTGGCCTCTATGTTAGAAAAATGTACTTCATATTTCAAAGAACAGGCCACTTTATTAGAAATACCAACTTGGGGCCTAGACACACTGGCCACTTTATGAGAAATATCTAGTTTATGCTTCTCTAACTGGCCACTTTATTAGAAAGGTCTACCTCGTGACACTTGAGGGCACTTTATTGGAAACATCAACTTTGTAAGAAATTCCACAAGAACAGGTATTTTGACCAGGGGGGTGAAAACTCACAGACGTACAGTCTTTTTTTTTTTTTCCAAAATATATAAAAAAATGCAAAAAACAGCAAGAAACTGAAATTGAGTAATAAGGTTTGTGAACCTGTCTTAAGAGTTTTAGGGGGATGCTGAGGGGTTGGTGGGGGAGCTTTGTGCCTAAAAATGATCTTGTAATAGGCAGGTTAGATTTTGTAGTTAAACTCTTAAGGTTTTAAGCTAAGTGCGGACTTGTGACCTTGCCGACTATCCAAGATCCGTGGGTGAATTTGTTATCCTCCCTCTCTCTATCCCTCTATCTCTCTCTTCCTCTCTCTCTTGTCCAATTCTGGCTTAGCTTGCTGGTGAGGTAATGTCTGAATTTGTAATCTGTGTGTGTGTGTGTCTCAGAGGGGGAAAAGATTTCACTCTCACAGTCTGCCTTTACTTTACAACCTGATACAAACACTCCAGAGTTCCCCCAAGAATCGCCCAGCGCTAAGAAAACACAGACCCAAACGGACCGCTCAGTGTGCTCCCTCACATACAGATGTGTGAAGAAACACACATACACTCACACACAGTTAAAGCAAAGAGATTATCCAATGAGGTCAATTTAAGGCCAGATCACGAAGACGAAACATCTACAGCGGAAGAATCTTGGACGGGGCCTCAGTAGTCCGACGTGGAGCGGAAAGACCACAGAAACAATCCTGGTCAGCCAGAAGGAGGCAGCTTACAAAGCCACTAATCTGAGGTCCACATTGGAGACCACAACACATAAACACTGCATAACTCAGATCATTTACAAAGTGCTGGAACAATGTTTTGAACTTTCTCTGCGGTGTCTATTATGCATCACTGTGTGTTTTGTATTACTGCGCCTACCACACCTAGGTGTTGGACCTCCTTACTGTGCAGGCAGTTTTATTTCCTTCATTTTTGCCGAATGGCAATCATAACAAATAGCAATGTCTACCCAAAAATGCAAAGCCACTTGTTACAGTTATCTTCCAAAACATTTATCTCATGTTTGGACACCCTACATGCTAGATGCTCCCTAGATGTCTAAACACACTGGTCAATTTATTAGAAACATTCACTTCCCTTTTCTACTTAGTGGACACTTTATTAGAAACATCAACCTAGTTTCTACACACATTGACCACGTTATTAGAAACACCTCCCTTGTGCTCCCACTAACTGGACACTTTATTAAAGTCCTTCCATTTTCTACACCATGTTGTGTGTGGCTGGGTCCTCGACCTCAAAACCACTGTGGCAAAGTAAACAACTGCTGTCTTTCCCCCCAGGTGACATAATAAAGGGAAAGTGGGAGAGAGGGACTATTTGTTATTGTGAACACACTCAAGCACCACAAAGAAATGTGACCTCTGCATTTAACCCATTACACATGCACACGTGGAGCAGTGGGCAGCTATCAACAGCACCCTGGGAGCAATGTAGCAGAACAGTACCTTTCTTAAGGATACCTCATTGGTGCCCAGCCTGGGACTTGAACCTAGTGTTGTAAATGTGGGCAGTGTTGGCCTAGGTTAGGACATTGCCTTTGTGATCTGAGGGTCACAGGTTCAAGTCCCAGCCCGGGCACCACTGAGGTACCCTTGAGCAAGGTATTAGAGGATGGCTCCAGTTGTGGAACAGATGGGCTTCATACTGTACCAGCAGTTAAGTACAGCAACAAGATATGCTTGTTGACACTACATGACTCTAAGGCTGTTTTTGAGTTGCTGATAGGTCACAGGCAAAATCGATCAATTGGGTGGAATTCCATGTTTAGGCATCAGAAAATTCTATATGTAAACACTACAATGACTAGTCACCAACCAGATATCTACCATGCTAAATGTCTTGGCCAGTCACTGGTGAACTACAGTCAATGAAAAAGCAGGATACGAGTTGAGGGAAAGATGCTCAGTTAAAAGAAAAAAAGAACATAACGGAGAGCATGGCTGCATCATGGTGGACAGAGCAAACTGAACAGAATGATGTACCTACAGCTCTCTCTGTAGAACACACAGTCCTTACTGCCCATGTGTGCACATCCATTCCTTCACCCAGATCTCTTTCTATTTTACTTTTGCAGTTATTTGGAACTTATGTAAGCATTGTTTTGTAGAGCAGATGGACCAGTTGTGCAGAAAATGGTGTAGTTAGTGACCCCCTGTCACCCCTGTTCACAATACTGTCACAAAACTGTCTGCCTTGTGATTGGGGATTTCAAGGTTGTGAAGTGTGAACAGTACAGCAATCAGACCACTTTCAGAATCTGGTAGTGTGAACAAAGCATAAGGGGTTTCTAGTAAAATGCCAGATGACTGTTCATTGCACTACACAGTTAGCACTTCCATTGCTTCCTCTAGCTTTCTTCTGTTTCTTCACATGTCAGTCAAGTCTTTGCAGTCATGTGCATTGCCATGACACTTTAAAACTGAAAGCAATTACTTTTCCCCAAAGCTTTGGAAGAAAGCCACAGTAATCAAATAATGTGTGTTAATTTCATCGAAGGCTTAGATGGTGTGCAAATGCGCGAAGGTAAAAATGAAATCTTAGAGCTAGAGGAGAAGAGAATGTCTTCACATCAATGTCTTTGAGAACCCTGCTGGATGACTGCCATATCTCTTCATTTCACCTCTTTATCGTGTTCATTTTTTCTTGGAGGGTACTTGTTTCGTTTGATACACTCTGTCAGAGACTTTGGATCCTGTCAGCTCGTTGTCCGTTTCAATTAGGGCCGGACGTGAAGCAGCCGAAAATCTTTAAAACTTAAAAAGCTTTGAGTCTTCAGTTTTTTATCAGCCGTTTGAACACTTTGGGCTTACTTGATTGCTAGCAGTTTCTTGTGTCAGACTGGGTTTGAGGAGGGTGGACCTTCACCTTACCTGATGGTTGATCCATCTGAGGCACTGCCATAATTAGAGACTTATCTTAAGGGTTTTTAAGGCAAAAAAAAAAAAAAAAAAACCCTGTCCCAGTCTTTAAAATACACAGTGGTAATTGCCCCGGGGGCTGTTGAGAGAGAAATAGAATTTTTTTGTTGTTAAACGGTGGTGATTGAGTTTGAAGGTGAGTTTCACTGGTGAGTAAGAAATGGAACAAAAGTTTTGTCATGGGGGAGTAGTTGAAAGAGAGAGTGATGAGAGAGAGACATTGAGTATTTTTGTTATAGAGGGGCTTTGGGAATGACAATGGGAAAGAGAGAGAAAATTTGCCAACTTGATGGTGGGTGTGGGGTGGATGAGAGAGAAATGGAACTGCTGCTCCACATGTGCACGTGTGATGGGTTAAATGCAGAGGTCACATTTCGTTGTGGTGCTTGAGTGTGTTCACAATGACAAATAGTCATTTTAAATAAAAATTTAAATTTAACATTTTGTTGTTGATGCTTTTAGGCCCCCCTTCTCCCCAGAAAAAAGTGAATAAAAAATGACACTGAAATGTGCTTGTTTACTCAAAATTGCTATCTGCTACTCTAATCCAGGCTTATAATTGAAGCATAATAGGTTATAGTAGTTGCCCATGAGTCCTGGGTGTAAGTCCTATATAAAAGGCCCAGTAGAAATGTTGGGAGGGTGCTGTCAAGCCCCCCTCAATGCCATTGTCTCAGTTAGATTGCCCCACCTGCACTGCTGGTAGTTACAGCACAAGTCTGAGATCTAATTCCCTCCAGAGGGGACGGAACGTGCCAGAATCCACTGCACTCTTCAGAACTCATTTGGGATCAGTGGCAAGAGGTCCTGGGTGATTTAGCATCCGCTCGCGACCCCATTTTTCTTTTATTTCTGTTTTCTTTAGAGACGGGGCGGATCAAAATGAAAGCCATATACTGTAGGATTATCCCTCTATTCTGAAAAGGAAATTATTAGATTTCGAGTCTATGACAGGGCTTCCTGAGGGAGGGGGAAATGCATTCATTTTTTCCCCCCCGTTTGCGGCCCCAATCTAAGACAAACATGGTCCCTGCCTAACAGGCAGACAAATATGCTCCCTTCTGCAGTCCCGCGAGCATTCAGGCCTGCAATTTATATTCTATGCCACTTCAGCAAGGCGGCCGAGGGATTCGGAGGGGCGCTCCTGGCTAGAGAAGCAAGAGGAGGAAATTAAACTGATTCAAAGTTGAGCTGCAGCACTGTGGTGCCCCCTTTTAGCACCCCAGCTTTTCCGTTGGGTTGCCTTAAAGCTCTTATATCATAGAAAGCAACATTTTTTAAAATTATTATTTTAACAATGTTAAAGTTTCAAAACATACCATTTCCCCCAGTCCATACAGTCTGTATATTGAAACTAAACCAATTCTGAATTCTTTGTTTTTTGTGATGTCACAAAAACCCTAAATAGTAGATATACACCGATCAGCCACATTAAACAGTGTCAGGTGACGTAAATAACGTTGATTATCATGTGAAAGTGTGAGATATATTAGGCTGTAAGTAATCAGTAAGTTCTTGCAGTTGATGTGTTGGAGACAGGAAAAATAAGCAAGTGTAAAGCTCTCAGCAACTTAGACAAGGGCTTTACTGTGATGCCTAGATGACTTGAGTCAGAGCATCTCCAGAACGGCGGGTCTTGGGGAGTGTTGCAGGTATGCACTAGTTAGTACCTACCAAAAGTGATCCAAGGAAGGACAACTGCTGAATAGGTGAGAGGGTCATGGGCACCCAAGGCTCACTGATGCATGTGGGGAGCGAAGGCTTGTCCATCTGATCTAATCTCAGAAGATAATCCTGGCTCTGATAGAAAGAGGCCAGAACACACAGTATGTTAATGTTAAGGCTGAAAAGTGTAAATACATACATTTAGTTTACCATGATTTAGCTCCATTTATTTATGTTCAAATAAATGTTTCAGACAAGACTACCTTCTGAATGACATACAGTATGGGGCAGCCAGTCAGAACAGAGCTTATTTATGCATCACTATAACTTAAGAGAGAAAATAGCAGAAATAGCAGAAAAAACTTTCATAAATGGTTTGGGTTGCGATGCAACAGACTCTGCTTTGTCCTGACAATGGCAGCTTGTATGACCAATAAAAATATATATATAATTTATCCACTGCCATATATACTGAAATGCAATTTCTGCATTTAACCCATCACACGTGGCACAGCAGGCAGCTATCAACAGTGGGACGGTACCTTGCTCAAGGGTACCTCAGTAGTGCCTGGGCCTCGAACCTGTGACCTTCAGGTCTCAAAGGCAGTGTCCTAACCACTAGGCCACCACAATATATATGTATAGCAAGGTCTTCTAAATCCTACTTTTTTCATGTTTAGACTTCCATTGTCATCATTTTCAGCAAGATTTTTTGAACGTCCCAGGGGTCAAGAGTCAAAGTCGTAATTGGCGTGAAGTTTTTTTGCTGGATAATTTCGAAGCACAGTTGCTATGAGACGAGGAGAAAAAGTACAAAAGAGATGGATTGTACACACACGGTGAGGTTAAGAAACGGTCTTGAAGAGAGTTCAATCAAGGAGACATGACGTTCTGACCCCTCACTGGCATTAATAAAAGGTGGTGACCTCACGGAACAGAACAGAGCGGACTTGGCCTACAAAAACACAGTGCTACAGCTGCCCACATTCAATCCTAGATAGATGGGATAATGTATGTGCCTCAACATGTGGAGGTGCTAGTAGTAATGTAATGTTGATGGTAGTAATCGTTGACTGTGTGCTTTGGATCTTGGAAACTGGATGAGCTTCTTTTATCGCTGCCTTGTCTGAAAAATGGAAGCAGTTTCCGTCATTTTCCAGCGAGGTGGCTTTCGTCTCGCCAGGCCCTGTGACTGAATTGGCCGTTCGGATAATTACTCACCGAGCTTTGGCCCGCTCACTGTGGCGTGGGAATGTTGTGGGCCTGCCATGCTGGATTGATGAGGTCTTCCCCAACTGGCCTCCAGCAAAGCAGCCAGCACTGGCGCTCGTCTGAGCAATGGCCTCATTTCCTCAAAGAATAAATCCTCTCTGCACTGGGCACTGCCACAGAGGCCCATTACAGCAGGTATGGCTAGCCTAGTCTGCTTCAGCAATGGAAACCCACCTGTCTTTCCTTTTTTAAACGTTCTTATGCTATTTTTAAATGAGAACCTAGGATAAGTGTATTAAACACAATAACAGTCAAATTAGCTTTACTTACATTTGCTGCACATAAAGCTAAAACCTGTAACCTTGTTTTCCACAGGCTTCACTTAAATAGAGGCTCCACAATATTGTAACAAATCTTGCACATAAATCATGCATTTTTATCTGTACTCTTTTCATTTATTTGAAATCGTTTATCTTTTCTAATTTAATTTTATTCCTTATTTTATTGCTTACGTTGCTTTATGCTCCTTTTATCTCTGTAAAGCTCACAAAATGACCTCGGAGTGTGATAGTGTGCTATATAAGTAAACTTGGTCTGCCTTGCTGTTCCTCTATAGAAAGTTATCGCTGCAGATCTGATTAGACTGAATCTGATTTTGGGGGTAGTTCACAAAGCAGTCCCAAGATAAATAGAACAGCAGCTTTTTTTCAACACAACCTCTTCTGTTTCATTTGTATTAAATGGATGATTGGCCCAAAGAATCATTTTTGACCTTGATCCTGCCCTAGAAACCTCAAAATACCACTTTACAATAAGACTACCTTTATAAAGACTTTATGAATGGTTTATAGTAAGTTTGTTAACAGTTAATTGTGCCTAATTGGTTAACAAGCAGTTGTAACACAACATAAATAGAGTGGTGGCCTAGTGGTTAGGACATTGCGCTGGGCACCTGAAGGTCGCAGGTTCAAGTCCCGGCTCAGGCACTACTGAGGTACCCTTGAGCAAGGTACCGTCCCACTACTCTGCTCCACGTCTTGGATGTCACTTTGGATAAAAGCGTCAGCCAAATGAATAAATGTAAATAAAAGGGATGTCATGAGTGGAGATGGAGTGGGACTTATGGACTTGTGTTTTTATGTCCAATTTGTTCCGATTTAGGTGTAATCTGTAAAATGGTGGCATATTAGCCCTTTATGTATGTGTTTTAACTGCAAATTATGCTTTTTAAGTAATTTACAATGTAATTAATAACATTTAAACGAATTAAGCCATTTATAAACTCTTGATAAGGGACAACGGCTTCAGCAGCAAGAAGAAATTAGATTAAAAAACTATGAAGAAGCCCCAAAGCAAAGTTTCCCACTAGGCAAAGAGGAAAACCAGACATTTTAATAGACAATTCTTCACTTGTGGCTTAACTTATTTATCTAGTTTACTGAGAAATGCTTTTTTGCAAGAATTCTTGCTTTGCAAGACAGCCCTCATTGAGAGTCTCATTGGGGAATGGTATTATTTTAAATAAAAAACTTTCTGCAAATTCAACATTAAGAAAACAGAAAGTTATTTCTTAAGTGTTTGAAGAATAAAATAGTTTTTTCCTCTAACCACATTAATATTAGACCACTTGGGCCTCAGCACTGCTGTATGGTGGTATAGACTCCAGTACTCTCTTAGCTCACTCTGTCAGAGGAGATGAAACCTTACACTTTTGTTACACGATGGCTCGCTTCGTCTGACATCTCTGCACACATTGGAACGGTTAGGTGGAGGCCTGACCCCGGTGACCCCTTGACCTCGCCTCCACTGACACGTTCACATAGCCTGCCTCAGACAGCCTCCAGGGAGGCCATGGATTAGGCAGGGGAACTGAGTGCACCAGTGCCCCACTCTGGCGCCTATGTCTTGGGACCGCACTCTGTTCCTTCCTCACTCCTCCTCCACAGCCTAGCTGTGCCCTTATGCATGATTGTACAGCTTGTTGGGGTGGGGCAGTGGGGCAGAGCATAGGCCTGCTGGTGGCACTTGATGGCTAGAGGTACACGAGACAAGTTCTCGGTCCAGTCTGCAAAATGGTGCAGCCTGACAGATTGAAGTTGCAGAGAAATTGAGGGCACCGGGTCCCGACCTTTTGCCATGTTGTGTGACTGAAGGCTTTAGAGGTGGGGAGGGGCTCAGAGGTCTGCCAGACTTGGTCCTCAAATGTGGACTTTGCTAACGCATGTTTGCTATTTGAATTGAATTAGTTTTGCACTATAGTTATAAGGCTAACCAAGCTAACGAGTAATAGAAGCCTATGGGCACAATTAGAGAGATTAGATCATCACATATGTGTCCAAAACTGTGTCATGTTATGATATCCAATTCATATTCCTGCCACTATATGACATTTTGTTCTATACAGATGGACAAGTGGACAAACAAATCTACAAAAATGGACAAATGCATGAGGCAATGCTAAAAATTGTTTATTTCTAGAAAACATTATGTCATCCAGTATTAGAAACCACATAGGCAAGTGTGCTTGTGATCCTTAATACCTTCACATATTTTGGCGACAAATATATAATGATTTTTAGCAAAAACTACATGATAATTAGCATTAAGCTAATTGGCTAAGCATAAGTCTCCATTACGTGTTAGCTATATTCACTGTATAGCTCCATTGTAAAAATAAAGAAGATGTTTTGGCTGAGTGACTGGATGTGGGGTAAGGAGTCAAACTTCCACATTAATTTAAAAAAATTATAATCTGTTTATCCTGGTTGGAAATATCTCCAGTCCTACTCCTACTAGGGATCCATTAGCAGCCTCACAACACCTTAAATCCATGCTGAACGTGTTCTAGAACCTTCCAATTATCTACGTTCTTCCTTGATCCCCACTCTACCTTTTTCTTTCCTTTCTCTCTCTTTCCACCCCTTTTCCCCCATATCATATTGGGCCTCGGCCCAACACCCCAGCAGTCTAGCTTTCTTTACCCCAGGTTATAATAGCTAGACTGTGAAATCATCCACCTCCCCCTTCACCCCCTCCCTGCTCTGTGCTTCACTCACTTATAGGCGATCTTTAATATTTATAGCCCTGAAGCCAGAGGAGCGGAAGGTAGGGGGGATTGTGGGGGGTTACAGTGCCTGCTCCCTGAGTAGCCCCTAGCAGACGGGGGCCCTTGGTGGCGGTTTTAGCAGCCCTAGCCCAGGCACCGGCCGTCCATGTTGAAATGATTAGGACGCAGGAAGCCGAAGCTGACACTGCTGACACCAGCTCCACCACCACATCCTGCCCGCAAGAGCCTCGCTACACGCCGATGCTCCACTCGCCATGACAGCCACGTCTGATTTATGCCTTATGATAAGAGGAACTGGGAGAAGGAGATGATGGGCATGGGCCTGAAATAGGAAAATTGTATTAGAATGGCTTACCTCCTCATAAGTTGTCTACTAATATTAGCATTTTTATCATTTATTTTTTTTTTAATATAATTTAATTTATATATTTTATGGGTGTTTTATGGAATATATAACATTTGTATTATATCATTAAGTTATTGATTATTATAATTGATTATACCTTCAGATTAACACTTTTCTTCTTATGTGCTTTATAAATAAACTTAACCTAATTTTTTTGTTTGTTGGGTTTTACAGAAAATTTTGCATATCATTGTTAAACTATAGCAATAAAATACATCCATGTAATGAACTTCATCACCAATGAAATGGTGATAAATCAAGCCTGATGGCCACTCATTTAAAGCAGCCGGGACCAATTTTGGTCCTAGACTTAATCAGTGGCTTAATCGGTGTCTGGGAAATTGGCTCTTTGTTCATAGCATTGAGGTTGAGTCCCTAAATATATGCAATTAGGGAAGAAAAATTTGAACATTTAGAAGCTCTTATATTCTGTAATACTGCCCTGAACCCCTGGTTTCTTAAACACAGGCAGTGTTTTATACCTGAATACAAAAAAAAATCCTCATGTCTACTTATGTTACCCATCGGCATTCCATTGCATCACCATTTACATATTTTTTGGCCTTTGGAGACCTGGAGGTGGTCTATAGTTACATGCGATAAATGAAAACCTTTTCCTCCCCCTGGCTCAAAAATAAATGGTGAGCAAAACTTTAGGGTCAAGAAAAGGTTTTACCACAGTGCTCTACTGCCCCCTGGCGTGGAGGGTAAAAGCTTTATCCACTCATGCTTTTTTAATACTGTGAACTTTCATTAAGTCCCAAAAACACCTGCCAGAAATGTGAACGAATGGCAAAAACAAGCCTCAAACGTTCCGGTAGAGACAGTGTTTTGGTTTGTGCTGTCCAATCCTCAGCAGAATTCATGTTCTTGCCAGTAGGCCTCTTTTATGGTAAGTGAAACATTACATTGAGCGATTCCTCTCACTAGTAATGGCTGTTTTTGAGACCAAGATGGAAAAAAAAGTGTAGATGTATTCACTTATACATCAAACACCTTCCCCTGTTAAGGTAGACTCGCCTCCTGAAAGGTGCAAGGACAGCGCATAAAAAGGTGAATTACGGCTATGGCATTGCTCCTCAATGAAGGATGCTCTGCTTGAAATGGACTTTTTAATGGATTGTCTGCCAGAATCAAGGTCATGCGGCGTGGCTAAAGTCAACTTGTCACAAACACATCACCGATTCAAATAATATTTGTTTATTTGTTTTGGACTCAAGGGCACTGTCGCAGTTGAAAACTTGTCAAGATCGATCCATATGGGGTTTTCTTGTGAGCGTGAATTACTCACTGACATGGAAAATAATGGCCACTTTATTCTGATGGTCTGTAACTTAGCTACAAATGTTCAGATAGATACAAATGTATAGACTAAATGGTAAATTCCAGTTGGGTTGAGGTTAAATCTAGGGTTACTTGTTAGGTTGAGGTTAGAGTATGGATTAGAGCAGTCCTGGAGGGCCGGTGTCCAGCACAGTTTGGGGATTTCCCTGCTCAAACACACCTGATTCAACTTAACCTGCTAAGTGCCAGTGTTTAAGGAGGGGAAGTACTAAGTAGTACTGGACACCAGCCCTTCAGGACCAGAGTTTGACACCCCTGGATTTGAGCGTAGGGGAAAGTTCAATTGAGGGGATACTCCAGCTAAAAGGAAGAATCCAACCATTGATACATATCATCACTGTCCAAAAAATCAAGTATCTTTAAAACTGGCAATGGTAAAATGGTTGTACTGTAAGTTAAGGGAAGAATCATTTAGAATAAGTGACTTTGGAGCATTTCTATTGAAAGTTTCACATTATGTAAAAAACAGCTATTGTGTTGATGCAGAAAAATGCAAATTAAAGAAAATGGAGAAACATGTTTTTTATTGGATGATGATGATGATATGCTGCAAGCCTGTGTGTTCATCTCTTACAGCTGTGCTGCATTAATTGGTAAAATGAGATTTTCTAGTAGAGCAGGAAAAAGTAGGAAATCTCCCCTTCTGATGACATATCTTAAGTGTGGGAAGAAAAACTACTGCTTTGGTGGGGATTCTTCTTCTTCTTCTACTTCTAATAATAATTGTATTAAGATATCATATTATATATATATTAATACGTTATTATTCATTAATATTAGGATTCAAAAGTTATAAGTCAGATTGCCATGATTCATTCTAGGAGATGAAATGTCATACTGCATCTCTATAATTGTGAATTACTTTCAGATCCATCTGGCATTCATTTTGTGCTGAAAAAATGAATGAAAACATGAAAATTCTATCAAATTCAACTGGTGAGGTTAAGGGATATAATGATGTTAAGGGCATAATGGGGCACTGCAGAATACTGCATAACATTATAAATAATACATTAGAAACATAATTAGGATTTGATGTCAAGTTAAATGTAATGGGTGTGATGTTAAGTTGATCATCTACAAAGCATCTATAGTGGGCCATCACTATTTATTCCAAATGCTTCACTAAATCCAATGCATTCATCCAGGAATGTGACACACTAATACATTTTTATGTGGACAATAATTCTGATTGAAAAACTCTGAACAAGGGCTGAAGTGCAATCTTGAAGCTACAGGGCCTGTAAGATGTGGAAGCAACTTCTGGACATTGCATTTCTACCTCTGTGTATTGTTTTCTTTAATAACAGGCCGATGCTCTGTTACCATAGAAATACACAACCTCCAGGGCCAGAGAGCAGTGTGTCTGTGCGCTCATGGTTTAGCAGCCAAAAGCCCCATGTGCCACCATGCAATTAATGTCTGTAACCAGCTTGTTTGCTGTGCTTTCTTCCCCTGAAGTAATAATTCCAATGGTCAATTAACCCCCACAAAAAAGGCCATGAAGGAGGGCATGTAGACCTGTTCAGCCTCCATTTTCTTGCTTTTGTCACTCTCTGTAAAAACATGCTCAGGCTAAGGGGAAAATGAGGCCACATCTTAGGTTCATTTAGTTTAATTTAATTGAATTAGGGACTGATGAACCTTTTAGTGTGTAGCATATTATGTAAAACATCTTTCAAAAATACTGAATGTTCCACTGTGCTCCAATACTGATCAGCCATAACATTAACACCACCTGCCTTATTTTGAATATGTCACAAATGAATTTTTGAAAATCTGATGTAAATACCAGAAACGACACAAGCTACTAGGGAACAGTAGAAAAGGGGTTAAAGTAACAAAAGACACTCCTTAATATACACAATATTTACATAATGTTTATATCTTTGCAAGCCAAATATTTAAAGTTTTTTTTCTGATCTATATTTTGAATTTTTGCTTATTTAACTTATTACAATAAATCTTAATAAGACATTTACACAACACTATAGGCAGATTGCCTTTTGCTTAAATATAATATACCTAACACACGTAGTATACTACAAACCCCTTGAAAAGTTGGAACAGTTTTTAATATGCAATCAAAACCAAAATCTGCAATTTGTACATTTTCTTGAATCTCTATTTAAGAGCCAACATTTTCAACTTTTAATGGTTTGGCTGACCAAACTGTTAGCATTTTGTACATATAGAAATGTTGTAGAAATTAAAATGTTTATTTAGATGCCTGCAACACACTCAAACAAAGTTGTAACAGGGGCAAAATAAAAGTAAAAAAGCTCATACAATATTCAAATGCTGTTATTTTTATTGAAACTCAACAATAACCCGATGAGCTGTTAACAGTTGAGGATATCATGATTGGTATAGAAGGAGCATTCACCAAAGTCTCAGGCTTTGCAAGCAAAGATAGGTGGTGAACTAGCAGCCCTCGGAAGGTACTGCATGGGAAATTGTCATGCTAGATAAATTTGGCCATATGGCTTTGGGAGTACTTTGGAAATCCATTGTCACGTAACACAGTCTGCAGGTGCATGACAAAATGCAACCTAAAACACTGTTATTCAAAAAGAAAGCCATAGATCAATTCTGTGTAGAAACACTACTGAGTTCTCATCTTATCTCAGATGGCCTGAAAAATCCACATTTCAATTTATTCTGCACAATTCTTGTTTTTAATCCACTTTAAAAATGTCCCCACTTGTTCAGAAATGGGGTTGTACTCCATATATTTAGACGGTATTAGTGCAATTTGAAATGAAAAAATATAGCATGTGTCCTTATTTGCACTCTGTATGTTTATGGTCATAAAGACATGATATGATTATACTGTACACTTAATAAAGTGAAATTGACTCTTTGTCATTGTGAATACACTCAAGCACCACAAGGAAATGTGACCTCTGTATTTAACCCATCACACGTGCAGCAGCGGACAGCTACCAACAGCGCCCGGGGAGCAGTGTAGTGGGACAGTATCTTGCTCAAGGGTACCTCAGTAGTGCCCGGGCCGGGACTCGAACCTGCAACCTTCCGGTCCCAAGGCAGTGTCCGAACCACTAGGCCACCACTGCCCACAAGACTGAAGTTCCCTGACCGTGAAACGAACTCGGGCTGCAGCGGCGAGAGCGCCGAATCCTAACCACTAGACCACCAGGGAACTTAATGTAACTTCACATATATTTGTCCATATGTAAGACTGAAACATAATTAACCATCCCATACCAAAGAAACACAGCTAACTAGATGCAAAGATGTGTGCAAATATGCAAGCAAAAATGCTGATTTATTGAGATCATTTCAATGGCAGACAATACAGTACAATCCGGACTCCAGCAGCCAGTGTCTCGCCTCTGGGGCAGGCCAAAGATGATATGCAAAGTTCCATCATCTAAAGCAGAAGTTTTTTTCTTCTTCCCTCTAGTTCAAATTTATAAGTCAACAGCACACACAGCACAATCCATAGTCAACTTCTTCACTCTCCCTGGGTCTCTCCACTAACATGTGTCTGCGTGTAGCTCCACTTCGGTGAAAGAAAAGATCTGTGCGAATGCACTAGAGGCCCAGAGAAATAATGAACAACAGTCAGGGAACAGAGGAGGAATACAAACCCCAGTTAAGAACAAAGAGGCAGTCAAATCAATGGTGAAATATGCAGATTCAGTGAAAGGGAGAACATGCATTGCTATCCGTTGGGACTCTGTCCACAGTTTCTTCGCCATGGTTTTGTTTTGCTCATTCTACAAAATAATGAATATCTAGCTTCACTTTAAGGATCCAACCTATATTATAAATTGCAAGCTGAAATTCATACAGGGAATATAGCTATATCAGTGGCCAGCATCTGTCATATTTGTTATTCACATTATGCTCACCGTCCCCTTTATTAGAAACTACTTTCTTGTATTTTTACTAGACTTTTATGAGCTCAACTTACCATATAGGACCCTGTCGCTGATTCACCCATTGTCTTTCCTTGGTCACTTTTGGTAGGTACTAACTGTAAGCCATTGTTTGTGCTTACTACCCACTGTCCCACTCAGTTTCTGACCAAATATCGGGTGATCAACCATTCTTAGCATGGCAGGGACACTGACATGGTAGTGGCATGTTAAATCTGCTTTGTGACAATGTCAGTTGTAAAAAATAAATACAATTGATTTGACTTGCATGGTAGCATGTGTGGTGGTGGTACGAGTGTAACAGGCCAAACATTGGCAATGCCTGATGGATTAAAACGATTCATGACAAAAAAAAACTGGCCACTGCTAAAGGTTTGAAGACAAATTGTGCATCAACAGATGTTCTGCTGTCTCTATATGACGGTAAAGTTGAGGAAAATGAAGGGATTTCTAATAAAATGGGGAGGAGAACTGAAAGTATATCATCCTAGAAAGAAATGTACAACTGAAATAGAAAAAATAGAGTATCTGTTACAGAATACCAGTGTATACAAGGTCAGATACATTCAGTAGAGAGTGCAGCTGAGCTTGTCTGTTTGACGACATTTAAGAAGCTTCAAGAAGGTTTCCATCTTGTGGGCGTCTTTCTTGAAGCAGGTGAGTAAGTTGTAGTCTCTGAGGACGGACTCCAGTATCTCAGGCTGGACACTGTACTGCAGCACTCCAGGTTCATACATCGACGTGGTCAACATTCCATCATCTAGCATCTGGAGATAAACACAGAGCCGGGATAACTATCAGAGACAAGTTTGGGATTTTTCATTTCATATCTAAATGTTTTCTTCAAGATAACTGAACTCGAGCAAACCATCAGTAAAAAAAATAGATGAATACTGTCTTTTCATTAACATTAGCATTAATACCATTCAAGTCCAAGTTGAGTCTTTATAAAAGGATTTCATTTTAGTCTGCAGGCACTGCATTCTACCAAAGTAAAGCCCTGCCAAAATCTTTTCAGATTCAACGCAGGAATGAGTGTTTTATTATAAAAGAGCATTCAGTCTGAAGGACATGCCTTAAGCTCTACATGCAGCAAAATGCTGTGTTTAAAGGAAGCAACACAGCTAAAATGTTTGGTTATGTTAGGCTTCCATTACAAGGAATTTTCCATAGCTCTTAATTAGACAGCATTTCAGTGAAATTGTTGTGAATTTGCAGAAACAAAAATGAATGACTAATTCTCAACTTTATCTAAATTAGAACCACATGAGAACCAATCAGGTCATCATAGGATCTGTTTGATACCAGATGTTCTCTATAACTGACCAACTTAACTGTATTTAGTCAAGTCAAGTCAAGTTTATTTATATAACACTTTTTACTGACGTTGTCACAAAGTAGCTTCACAGAAACTGGGTCAGAGCCCCCAAAGAGCGAAAGGTGACAGGCAAGGAAAAACTCCCTAGCTGTAGGAAGAAACCTTGGGAGGAACCAAGGCTCAGAAGGGGGAACCCATCCCCCTCTGGTCGACACCGGATAGCAATAACAAACAAGAGCAAATTTAGCAAATTTGAACACATTTTTTATTTAATGCGTGCAACACTGAAAGATTATCACTAACATATTAGTGAAAGGTTTATCGAATATTGACATTACAATATTTGACTGGGTATTTAAAGAAGCAATATTATGTAAAGAGAAAGCCATACATCATTCCTGCACATTCCGTGCAGAAAGGCGGCAGAGTCTTGGGTTAAGATAGCTGAAATGTTCATTTTGGAAGTGTATACCAATTAGCATCATTAGCCTCAAACCACCACTTTAATACATAAAGTGCCATACATTGTCAAAAGGCTAAACTTACTTTAAAAAGATGTGATCTGAGGTATGTGTGTGTTATTTTATGCTTGCAGTTAGGACAATGCTAAGTGGTTCACAATAAGCTCGATAGCTTCATTAACGTGTTAGCATTAACAAAATAAAAGAGGCTAACTTCTACAAAACATAGCTTAGCTGATCAGGACTCAGAATAGACAGAAATGATTTTTTACAAAAAAACATAACTTTGTGTTATATGTTTTATTTGTGATTTTTTAACAGGTGGAATGGCCTAATGAAAGTGCTGCTTCCACACCACATGTGGCCGCAGGTTAAGAAGGTCATTTTGGTAACAAGGGGGGTGGCATCCCCCCTCATTCCCCTGTTATTTATCTACTGTCCTTAAGGTTTGAGGTCTACCATGCTTTTCAATTGATCACCTGCAGAAGCCTGTCTGTGAATGAATGTGAATGTCATTGGGAGTCAATGGCCTACCTTGCGGATCAGAACCACCACACCTTGCTCCAGGCTGACCAGTTTATCAGACACCCACTTGGTACGATTGAGAAGAGTGTCGGGCACGTCGTCGTAGCGATCCAGAGTAGTCTGCAGATAAACCAGCGGCTCGATCCAGGACTGCACCAGCATTAACACGGCGTGAAGGAGCCACTTATCCTGCAGAGGGCAGACAGAGCCCGTGGGCCTTCAGCAGTAACTATGGACCAGCCTTTAGAGAGGTGTCCATCCCATAATAGTCCCAACTTCAGGTCAGCTAGTTCTTACAGAAATTCCACTGCAAGGGTCACATTCAGACTCTCGGTGGTTTGTGTGTGTTGTATAACATGTATTCAGTGACTTTCCAATGATTTCTGAGTAGGTGTACATACACACCAGGAGACTGCACTCCAGAAGTGCTGAGTGTGCCCACCTGAGATGGCCAAAGCCATTAGTCAGAATGAAATAAAAGGTTAGGATCTCAGTAGATGTTGAATATTGAAATCTGATGTGTCTGGCTTTACAAAATAAAAAGGTGGTTTGAGTGGCAGAAGCAATTAGTTCTATATCTGAAAGGTCACCCGCCAGTTGAGGCCAGACAAAAATCCATACAAAAAGGCAAGGCCATGATAAATAGAACATTTATGCTTAAAATAAACAAGCAAACCATGAAAGAATGAAAGTGCTAAATATACAAATGTAATTTCCCAAATACATTGTCTTGTTTATGGCCGAGAATGCGAGTTTGTTGAATGATACAGACTACTCTTGGTAAGCCATGTCAAGGTTTAATGTAGTTGTTTCATGTCAGGTGAAAGAACCACTTGCACTTTTCTTTTTTTTCTTCAAAATCGAAGAGCACCGGGGAAGGAATGCATCTAAAAAGCCCTCAAGAAATGCTTCTGTTGAAACGGAGTGACCATTCGGCCAAATCATGTAAACCATACAAGAAGCATAAATGAGATTTAGCTGGGAGATGGGGAAAGTGTTGGCCTCGGCTGAGTGCTGAAGCTCAGGGGATTGGTAGCTGTTGTTGTAAAATAGTTTCAGTGTATAGAGCTTTACTTTAGGCTACTACAGACCCTCAGTGAATCACACTTGTCGAGGGAGGTGGGTGTAGGGCAACAAAAAAAAACAGCATTTCTCACTTCAGTTATTTTCTTACACTTGTTCTTGTAATGGCTTACAGTGATTACAGCTATTATAAACAAATTATGTTGAATTTATGGCAATAAAAATTATAACATCAACAACAATAATAATTATAATACCATTATCACTTTAGTTATTTTTATTTGGTGTAATGGAAGATTCTGGTGAGTCAAGATTTTTTTTTTATTACCTTTTGTCAACAATTTTCTTGAGTATTGAGTTATTTATGACTCTCAATTTACAATTTATGTTTATTCAGCAGTCTTTCAATGTAATCCTTCTGTCTTCTGCAGATCTATCTATCTATCTATCTATCTATCTATCTATCTATCTATCTATCTATCTATCTATCTATCTATCTATCTATC
>JBBPDA010150776.1:6434-19735 GCA_037974385.1 Arnoldichthys spilopterus | reverse complement strand
TAAACACACAGAATTACAGTCTGGACTGTCTGATTACTGCCCCCCACAGGTAAACACACAGAATTACAGTCTGTACTTTTTGATTACTGCCCCCCACAGGTAAACACACAGAATTACAGTCTGGACTGTCTGACTACTATTTAATATAATAATAATGATGTATAATAATATAATAATAGTATATATTTAGACACCCAATCTTTTGCATACGACTGTAACCATCCTGCCCTTCATGAGCAGAATTTTTTATGTAAGTTAAAAAAAGACAAAACCTGACAAAAGCTGAACCTGTGCGGTGTTTTGATCTTGAAGAACAGGACGACCTTTTGACACACTCAGGGCTCTATCTGCGCCTTTAGGGCCAGTCAAGCCATTACAGGAAGGATTTTCCTTACAAAGCTATATCAAAGACGGCCAATGTGTCTCTTGCCCTCTCTCTCTCTCTCTCGCTCTCGCTCTCTCTCTCTCCCTCTCGCAATGTATGGTAGGGATTTGAAACTAATTTGCTGGAAGTCCAGTGATCTTCACGCGCATGAATGAAACATGCTACTTATATCTCGCTAACACGGGCTAGTCTCGCCCAGAGGAAATTGCCAAGGCTTTGCCCTCGTTTCCTATATGTTATTGCCTATTGCCGGCAAAGTCTAGCTGAAGTCTAGCTGGGGGATATGGGCCCCAGTGGTGAATAATGGAGATCGGGAGGTTTATGGAGCGCCAAAGTTCAAAAACACACACAAAAAAAAATTACACATGTCGGCCATGAGGAATCCAGGAGACACACTCAGGATGCGAGTAGCATCCAAACGCAAACAGTGGCCATTCAGGATCTGTTCGTGGACAGAATGGTGTTCTTGTACATAGTGTAAGCTGTAATTAGTAATTAGATGTATTCAGTAGTAATTTGAACCAAAATTGTGATGTGACAAGCGATTTTTACATTTTTGGCCTAGTGAAGTCATCTCCAGTAGTTAGGACCACCCCATTGTGTTACCACCAACACTGATGCACCACCACATATTTTCAAACTGTTGCTTATGCAGCATCATTGGAGGAGGATGCTAACTGCTAAATCTATTACATCAGCTAGCGATACACTGGGTGATGGAGGAAGAGGGTGGGCCAAAGGTAACGGTGCTCTCTTTGATTCTCGGCCACGTCATTTCTGAGACTTTCTGAAACATTAGCTATTAGTTTGAAGTTGTTTTCCCTCAACGAACAAAAATCTCTGGAAGTGTTTTGGAAGCCACACTTTACGCATGGTCAGGAGGTGTAAAGTTTCTTTGTATTCACAAACATGCAAAATGCAAATGCAAAAATGTTTGTCTTGCCCACAGATTCACTCTGGTCCCGTTTTATAATTGAGGCCCATTGAGTCCCCCTCTCACCACAAATCTGCATATTGTGTATTTATCATTTGAGGTAGTTGCTCTGAAATTCCAGTAAGCGCCCAAGGCCATGGAACCCCTGATGGGATTAGTCATTAGAACTACACTGAGAGTGTTCTGTTTGTTTAATTAGTGTTCATTATCCGTTCTCTTCCCAACATTAATAATCACACTAGCTAAATGAAGACAGGGAAGTGGAATTATCCTGTAAGCAATGAGAATTCACACATGAATGAAAATCTCTGTCCCACTGCCATTAATTAAGCTTCACATCTCTTTCATTCCCGCCTTTTCTCTGCAGTTCATCCAGGGGCGGCTTCAGGTATGGGTGACATTGGCTGCCATTCAAGGCAGCATCTTGAGGGATGGTGGCATGTGGAGCCCACACACAAAAAATTGCATGGTAGCATTTGCATGTTCACACATTTGTACGTCACGTCCATCATGACATGTCAGTTAGTGCGGAATGATTTATTTATTTTTGCTGAGGAGAAGCAAAAGTTTGAAAGTTTAGCTATTATTGTTCATTATATTTAGTCAATTGAACAAACGTAGATAAAAACATGCCAGCTTTTGTATCTGTCACGATCCTTGTCCCACGTGTTTCCCTGTCTGTCTTGTTTACATTGCCTCGTGTTCATTTAGGTCTAGCCCCGCCTCCCAGCTGTGTCTCGTCTCGTGTTCAGGTGTTCCCCATATCCTGTCATTATATGAACCCTTGCGTTAGGTTCTGTGGTGTGGATTCTCTGTTGTACCTGTTGTTTACTGTCGTTCGTAGCTGTCGTTCCTCGTCTTTGTATTTCGTGTGTTTTGTTACTTTTTCTTATTAAACCCTCTCCACTAAAATACATATTGGCACTTGCTTCCAAAACAACCACCAATCATTACAGAATCTCCAAGCTAAATGAGTGTACTTTCACTTCTCCATACAGGATGTAATACAAATTGCAAGTAGACTGATTGTTTTCCTGCATGTACTGTCCTTTTCTATCCCACCAAATGGGATTTAATTGGAGTTCAAAAATGTTCAGTAACTCTTTATTCTTTTTGAGTCTTCCTTGTTGGATTTGTGTGTTAAGGATCATTATCCTCTTGAAAGCTTCAACTTCAGACCAACAGTTTTCTTCAAGCTCTCTTTGGTATGATGCAGAATTCATAGCTGGAACAATGAATACAAGCTGCCCAGCAGCAGCAAAGCAACCCCAACCTACAACATTTCCACCACCATGCTTCACAGCTGTTACTAGGTTCTTCTCATAAAAAGCTGTTTTGTTCTGTTTTACACTTGTTCTGTTACTGTGGACAAACAAATCTATAGTTTATTTGCCTGTCTAGAGCATATTATTTCATAATGCCTGGTCTTGGCCTGTATGTTCATTGGCTGTATTCTTCTTCTTATGTTGTTTTTATAAAGCAAAGGCTTTTTCCCCTGCACACCTTCCATGTAGGTCAAGTGAATCTCTTTCTATTCTAGACATTTCACACTTGTTCTGCACTAATAACATTTTCTGTAGCACTTTCACACTAACGATTTACATAGGATGTACATATTTATTTCTCATAGTCTCATGTTCTTCCACAGGGTGTGTTTAGCACCCATCTAGCTCTGTATATACATCAATCAGCCATAACATTAATACCACCTGCCAAGTATTGAGTCCCTCATGCTGCTGAAACAGCTCTGACTGTGGTGCACTGTGATTTCTGACCACTTTCTGTCAGAGTCAGCATCACTTTTTAAACCACGGTAGCTCTTCTGTGGGATCAGTCCAGACGAGCTAGCCCTCATGCACATTTTTCCTGCTTCCAGCACATCAGCTTCAAGAACTGATTGTTCACTTGCTGCCTAATATATCCCGCCCCCCTGACATGTGCCATTGTTCCCCTAATATCTAGATCGCCAATGTTATTCACTTTATCTGTCAGTGGTGTTAATGCTATGGCTGATCAGTGTGAATCTACGGCATGAACAGAGGTATTTTTTCCACGTTTTTCAGTGAGAAGTGGTTGATCTCAAATTACAGCATGGTTTCTATGGTAACAAAGCATTGTGGTCATCATTACGCATGTATGACCGCATAAAGTCACACTTAAAGCGATACTTTGCACAAAGTCAGGCTCAGAAAGAAAGATCAATCAAAGAAAACTCTGCTATCAGCCTTTCAGCCTTGGACTTCTGATCCTCAGAACTGAAACACCTCCGTATTTCTTGAGGCTTTTGTCTTTTGAGGCTCATGCATTGTGACGTGTACGTGAGTCCTGCTCCATGTTGGTCGGAAACACTTTCCTACACTGGGATGAGTAAGATAAGCTCATCCTAATCTGCAACAAAGCCTCAGAGCCAGTTTAGCCCTGGACAAAGTGTGATGCTGACCTTCATTCTGATGAACGATGTTTTAAACATTGGGTATCTTAAGGCTAACTGCTTCCTTAGCCTACTGTTGACACAGCTTTTAGCCTGGGGCTTTAGCCTCCAGCCAAACACTGGGTGGAAATCCCTACAGAGTAAAAAAAGATGACTAAGGAAAGACTTGCTCAAAATTACAAAGGTGTAGCCCTCTTAAACCTGCTTTTAATAAGACTAGGGAAGTTTTAGCGTGGCTTTCACAACGGCTACACCGAATTACAAACATACTTTCACTCACAGGCCACTTTATTATGATGATCAGGTCTGCTCCAACTGTGGCCAGCTTCAAAAAGAGACTAAAAACAGCTTTATTTGCCAAATTCCTTAATTAGTATTCTGCTTATCTCATGCACTTTACTTTTATTCTCATTTATTATTTTTATTAGTTCTTATATTTAACTTATTTGTTTTATCTTACATTTTATCAGGCACTTTCTTTTATTTTTTATTTATTTTCATTTATTATTTTTATTTGTTCTTAAATAACTTTTATACTTCTCTTGCCTTTTATTTTTCTTGCCTTTTATTTTAACGCCCATCTATGTAAAGCACATTGAATGACTATTGTGTATGATAATGTGCTCTATAAATAAACTTGCCTTGCCTTGCCTTGCCTTGCCTATTAGCAACAACGACCATTTTTGAGTGTATCTTGTCTTATAGGTCCACTATACTGGTGTCTGTTGAAGACTGTAGCCCAATTGTTGCCACCCAGTTAGTCAGACCTCTCTATCCCGTTCACCACTGGCCAGTTTCTGACCACTGTTGACCAGGTATTTACAACGAAGCAACCCAGATGTGTACGGAACAGCAGTGGCACTAGTGGCACTGCTAGGTTTGGAGTGGTACCACCCAAAAATATCCATTAACAAAGGCCTGTAGCACTGATTCTCATACTGTTTTCACTCTGGGCTGACTAATGTTTTGTTGGCAGCCGTGTCCTAATGGTTAGAGAAGTCGTTCAAGGCCATAGCTGCGGAGCATTTCGGCACTGGCACGATGGTGGTGTACTTAAAGCTTGTGGGGCAGCTGCCTGGGCCAGTGGCAGGTTGAAAAAGTCTGTGAAGACTCTGTCCAATTGCCCTAAGCAGACTCGAAGCCCAGCCAGGAATTCCATCTTGACCAGCCACCCTGCTTAAGGTGCCATAAACCTCAAGAGGTGGAGAGTGAAGGAGGCAGTTCACCAGGTGGGAGATCCCTGTTGACATCCATTCCTTGTTGTGTCAGTCAAAGCGATATCAGTGTAACAAAAAGATATACTGATATATTTAATAACCAATGATCTGTACGTTCATCTAACACTGCATTTTAAATGACCAAGGGTATTTACTTTGATAGGACTGATGACCGTAGCTTTAGCCTACATAGCTATACCAGTAACTCTGACAGGCTCATTATATCATCACAGATAAATGAAGATAGAGAGGGTTCATAATGTAAGCAGAGGGATTTCACACATGACTGTGCAGCTCCCATTATCATCAGTGAAGCTTCACATCTCATTTATACCAACCTCGTTTCCAGAAAAGTTGTGATTTTTCATAAAACTTTTATTTATAAAAGGCACAGAGAGCTTGTAGTCTATCCAGAAACAGGCTGAACGGTGGACTCATCTGACCACAGCCCACATTTCCACTGTCTTTCAGTCCACCTGAGATAAGCTCAGGTCCAGGGAACTCAGCTGTGTTTCTATGTAGAACTGTAGTTTGTTTTCCTCTTTGTGTCACAGAGTTTCAGGCCGCAGATCTTGATGCAGCGGCAGCCTGTGGTAAAACACAGCTGTTTTCTGACATTAAAGCACTGAAATCACCGATGTTGAATCTCTACCTGTAGTAATAGTTGCAATCAGTGTTTCTTAAAATGCCAGGAATGTTTTTTCCTTAGTGCAATGGGACAACACACCACTAACGTGGGAAAAACTGCTGGTGAACAGATTATCCATTCAAATCACGTGTCTTCTTTGATCATCCCAAACTGACAGTATATTTTAGTTATTATACTCACATTTTTATAGCAGAATTTGGATCTTTGGAACAGAAAAAAAATTAAATGTGCAATATTCTATGTAAAATGATCAAATACACTTGTTAAATGTCGTTTTTATAAACTTTATTGCCTCTTTACAATAGGACTTAGAAAATAAAATCAATTTTTTAACAGTTAAATCGAATATTTTATGAATGGATAACATTTTCTTATATTAAGGTTGTTATGTTAGATTATGTAATAATATTCAAGGTAAAGGGATACGGTTTAGTGACATTAATGTATTATTGCAGTATTCATTCATTTTGATATGTCGTTTAATTGCTATTAAATTTGGAAATATCTTCAAGTATCAAAAGTCATACAATTAGCACAATTTCCTGTAAAATTACTGTGACAAATGTATTTTAATTATGGAAAATTGACATATTTTTGGTTGGTTTATTTCTGTTATTTTAAAGTATTTTTTAATGATCATTTTCCCATTTTTAAGGCTTTTTTACAGTGTAGTTGTAAACTGTTCTACACAGTTGTGTTCTGTGGAGTACAGCCCCTTTCTGAGTGATTTCAATCTGGTTCCAAATTGCCCAGGTCGCCTTGGAACCCTCTCACGTAAAGGAAATTTTTCCAGCTGCGTATGTAACCTGGTGTAGGGATTGCTGGGGCAACCAGCTGTTATGTGGACATCTAGTGGTTATCGGTGATATTGCTATATGAGGAGACGGGAAAAAAACTAAATTTAAGTTTGTTAGCTAGTAAACTTACCCACTGTGCAGGTCACCTCAGCCATCATCCTAACAGCTGCAACCCTGAGAGATCTGGCAGGAGCCGCCGCTGGTATTTGTATTTACACATTTACATCTTAAAAACACCCATTTGCATCCACTTGAGGGTAGAGAAATGCGATTACGTCCGTCACCATGCCGGACCAGTGTAAATGCAGTTTGCACCTGAGTGGAGCACAGCAGGGGTTTCTGATAAAGTGGCCGACGAGTTCAGAGCAGAAGCAGATGAAGAGAGAAGAGAGAGTGTGTGTGGGGGTGGGGGGGTGGGGGGGTGAGCCAGGCTGCTTATCCAGTCCCTTTATAGGTCGGCCAGTGCAATCTGTAGCCCTGCTCCGCACTCCTGCGTCTAGCTCAAAGCGTGGCCTTTGCTGCTCTTTCCAGATTAGACCGGACAGATGCTCCACTTCATCTCGAAGTGCTCCAGCGGGCCGCAGCCACGGAACAAGCGAGGACAACAAGAAAGCGTGAGGGAGAGAGAGAGAGGGGGGGGGGGGGAGGGTGGAAAGAGAAGAAATTGAAAGACAAGTGATTGAAATAGAAGCGAGAGAGTGTTACACAGATTATGAGGCTGCAAAAGGGCAGTAGGTGGCAGGTGGTGTGTGTGTGTGTGTCTGTGAGTTCATGTGTGTGTGTGTGTGCGTGTGTGTGTGCGTGTGTGTGCGTGTGTGTGCGTGTGTGTGCGTGTGTGCGTGTGTTCATGTGTGTGTGTGCGTGTGTGAGCCTTATCTGAAATGAAATGAAATGCGAAGAGCTTGTGTGTGAAGGATTCACACTCTCCCACTTCAGCCTCTGATAATAAGAAAGTGTGGTTGCACACACACACACACACACACACACAAACACACACACACAGAAAAAAATAAATTAAAACGGCACCTAGTGAAGATTAACACTTGCAGTGTACAATTGCTCTTGTTTTCCTATACAGTTTATATGTAAATATATTACACATTTATTACATATGTTATTACAGAATGAATTACATTTATATATCTTTATATCACGTCTGCACTTCCGACTCGTTTTTTGTTTTCTCCATCTTAAAAATATCACTCTTTTCTCTCTCTCCACTACACTTTCCTTCTCTCTCTTAATTTCAGTCATTCAGTTTCAGTCTCTCCCCCTCTCTCACTTTCTTTTTCTCTCTACCTCTTCCTCTCTCTCTCTCTCTCTCTCTCTCTCTCTATGTCTCTCTCTCTGTCTCTCTCTCTGTCTCTACTTGACACCAACCTTTTTCTCTGTTCTCTCATGAGTGGCCTGAGTTTCCCGTGTATATTGACAGAAGGGTGGAGTGCTGAAGGCTAAAAGCTGGCAAGCTGGAAGACACACACACACACACACACACACACACACACACACACACACATGCACACATGCACAAAAAAACACACACACAAACCGACAGGGGCTCTAGGGATTCACTTTTGACAGTTATGGCCACAGAAACTAGCAGCTGTCGAATTCATCTCTCTCTCTCTCTCTCTCTCTCTCTCTCTCTCTCTCTCTCTCTCTGTCTCTCTGTCTCTCTCTCACTTTCTGTACATTTATATAAATCCCATATTTCCGAAACTATAACTTATAGAGTAATAAAGACGCTGGGGTCAGTATTTGTTCACTTTTTACCTACTGAATTCTAGGTAGAACATGTTAAAGCGGGTTCTCGTGCACATTTTCTGCTTCTGTGACTGACCCTGTATCTCATTCTGAAAACTGATGGGTGTGTCGAAAGGGCAATTGCATGCTGCTAAACCATTTGGTCTGAAATAGTCACTTGCCATCGGACACATTACACCACAACACAGAACTAAGGTCTTCCATCATCTACAGCACATAGTACTGTGAAAAGATTCAGGAAATCCGGACAAATCTGTCCAGGCAGGACAAGGCTGGAAGGCTTCGAGGCCTTAGAAGGCCCTGCATGAAAAACCGTCATGCTACTGTGACAAATATCACCACATTATGTAGCACAGTGGCAAACATGCGACTTTTTCAAAACTCATATTTAAGTGTGTTCTCTGTAGAGGGTGTGTATTTATTTTCACATTTGAACAGGGTTGTTCAAACATTGCACAACATTAAAACTATCTGCCACAGCTCACAGCTCTGACTGTGATGCAATGTGTGTTCTGACAACTTTTTATCATACGAGGGCTAGCCTTCGCACATCACACGCATCACCTGAATGCACTGAGCTTTCCATGGAGAAGGAACATGCCTGATTAGAATGAAAGTGCAATTGCTTAAATGAACTCATTTCATCTTCCCAGTGCTTTAATTGCCTTATTTATTACACATTATCAGCCCCAGTTCTACTGCTCTTTATTCTGGATTTGGTGCACCTGAAATAAAATATACATGATGACCAAATGCGATGATTATGAATTAGTTTGTTTTATATGATATTGGTCGAGTGCATTCTGAGGCCCTAAGTGTTACTGAAACATACACTGAGCTTAATCTGATTGTCCCATTGCTGCCACTTGGTTTAGATCAGTTAAGGTAAATCCACTGGACGGTCTTTATATAGTAGACCTTTTCAGTGAGTTTCCTCATCAGAAATTAGATTAGTTGGAGGTGGTTCTGTTGTACAAACACACATTTAAGGAAGTTTTATGGATTTTTTTATGGAGTTTTAAAAGAATACAAGAATTGTATTTAATTTTAGCTAATTTGTTTTTGTATTCAGAGTTTTGTGATAAAGATAAATCTTCGACAGTTTGACGATGTTTAAAAAATTGAATAAACAATTAAACATTATTGTTATTATTGCCCCAAATGAATATTAATGCAAAAAAAATTAATGTTTTTTTTTTCTTGGAGTCGCCTTTACATTGAGAGGTGTCTTTGAGGGTGAACTGCAACCCATTTGCTGAGGAGCCAAACTCATTATTCATGACACTGACAATGAACTTCATGATGCACCTGTTCAAATATACTACAGTGTGTAGTAGAAATGTTTGTGTTATATTGCCAACTAGTGGTAACTGGTGGTATTGCTGCATGAGGTGACCAGACAAAACAAGTTTTTCAATGCAATGTGACAATGCATAGTTAGCTAGTTGTTCATTTATCCATTGAACAGGTCACCTTAGCCATCATCACAATAATAGACGCCTAAGAGATTTGGCAGGAGCCACCACTGTCACCATTATGGACCCGCACGTTCATTAGCACACCAAAATCAGCTAAAAGCATTGCTAGAAGCTGATGGGACGCCTAGGAATCTGTCTTTCTGTGTTAGATGCTAAAAAACACGGATAAAATATAACGTCTCTCCACTATTCTCTCTGAGCTAGATGCTAAAACCCATAATCTGTGTCAAAAAGCTGACTAGCGTTCATGTTGGCCAGTTTACTATAACACGCATTGAACAGGGGGTGTGTGGAGGGACAGACACAGGGGTTGGAGAATGGAAGACTGAAGGAGAGCCAATAAAAGGTGAAGGAAAAAAGCTGAGGACGAGAGCGAGAGAGGCTGAGAGAAGAGAATGGAGGGGGACATTGAGAACCAGTGAAGAAAGCCAAAGAGAATGTTGGAAAGAGAGAGAGATGTAGCAAAGGGGGAGCAAAGAAACAGAGAGACTAAGAGAGTAAAGGAGCAGAGAGAGAAAGGGAGAGAGAGGGAACAGAAAGTGTAGGATGGCTATGGGTTGACAGGTGAAGAAAGACAGGGTTTGAAATAAAGTGTCATATCTTCCCAGCTCCGCCAGTGTGAGAGACATGCTAAGATAGTGCTCGTAGCACTGCACTGTCTGAGTGTTTGTGTGTGTATTTAGCCCTTTTGTACAGATGATGCGCACCCAGGCTAAAGAGAGATGACAGTGTGGTGTTATTTGTGCAAAACCTGCAGCTTTTCATAGAAAACTGTAAAAGAAGCCACAAATTAACTTTCAGTTTCTAAAGCTAAGTGTTGGCCCTATTATTGGTAGATCCCCAGCGGTGCCGCAGCCATCAGTGGCCAGTGGCAGTGCTCCCCTCTTTTTGTGGAGCCTCTCTAATATGCTGAATCCTAGACAACTGCCCATGTCACCTATTCCACAGGCCAGCCCTGCGCCCCCTGAGCACTTGCCCCCTAAAGTATCTGTGTGCAGACCTGTGTATTAGCTTAATGTCAGCAAAAGGATACAAAAGTGTATGTGCTGCTGTAACATCTGGATATGAACAGCGAGGAGCAAAATCCTCTTTCCCCAGTGACAGCCGTGCATCTTCCAGTGAAGCACTGCCATCGACCCCGCCTCTGTGATGGACAGGAGGGGTGAGAGCGAGAAGAGGAGGAAACAGAAAGGGGAGTAATAAAACTCTGGAGAACGAGAGAGCGAGGGACGAGGGAAAGATGAATATCTGTCCGTCACTCACATTGGGCGTTATTAGCAGGACTGCTCAGCGAGACAGAGGGAGAGGCTGTAGAGAAAGCAGGGGGGGCTCAGCTCAACCAGAAAGCCTCCTCCTTGTTAACTTGCCTGACTGACTGGTAAATCTAAGCTGGAACTCTGGCATGTGGCCATGAATTTGAAGAAGCACAAGCCATCTAATCCCCCCCCCCACCACCACCACTACCCTTTTCAGCCAACAAAAATTTGACATCTCGAGCCCCTCGAACGACGACACATTTACGTCTCGAACACCCACCCACCCACCACTGCCTCCATCAACAGAAACTCAGCGAAACATTTGTGTCGAACCTGTCCCACTGGACCATCCCCCATGTTAAAAATAACAACCAATGGCCACTGATTATATGTTTGGTCCAGAGAAAAACGTCTGAGACGAGATTAGAACACTACAGCTTTGGTGTCTAGACACCGGCTCGTCCAGCGTCCCTGAACCTTTTGTATGCAGTACCCAGTGAAGTAATTTAATTACTTTGGAAACTTGTAACAGTAACTAATTGCTAGTAACATGCACAACAGTGCAAAGTAAGCCGGTGCATTAGAGCTATGAAGATCATAAGGCTAATGTAGCTACAAAGCTAATGTTGTTAGCCCATACATTAGGGCTGTTGTAGCCAAGTGGATCGGGCCTTGTCCTTGTGAACTGAAGGTCGCATGTTTAAGTCCCGGCCCAGGCACCACTCAGGTATCCTTGAGTAAGGTACCGTCCCACTACACTGCTCCCCGGGCGCTGGTGATAGCTGCTCCACGTGTGCACGTGTGATGGGTTAAATGCAGAGGTCACATTTCTTTGTGGTGCTTGAATGTGTTCACAATTGCAAATGGTCACTTCCCCTTAATGGGAGGTGGTTCCCCCATTTGCTGCCAATAACAGCCTCTGCTCTTTCAAAACTGCATTTTTCCACCTTCGCAATATTGCCCACCTTTGCCCCATCCTCACTGATACTGACGCTCAGACTCAGGTCCATGCATTCATCGTATTTCTCTCCCTCCATTTAATCAGCATTTTCAAGATTTTTAAAAACATTTTATTTTATTTATTTATTTATTTATTTATTTATTTATTTATTTATTTATTTATTTGTTTGTTTGTTTGTTTGTTTGTTTGTTTATTTATTTGTTTGTTTATTTATTTGTCATAAAGCAACCTTGAGCTTGTGAAAGGCGCTATATAAATTTAATGCGATTGTACTCTTGCGGAAATGTTGGATGTTAGAAATTTACTGAGCCTCAAACTGGTGATGACAGGAGGGAAATAAAAGTCAAAAACTACTTTAACTTGGATGAAGCACATTCTGAGCCCATAGAATCCTGGAACTTTCTGTTCTGGAACTTTCTACAGTGTTCAAGAGCTCTTGGACAGGGAGGGGAAGGGGGGGTGGGAGAGTGACAGGAGAAAACCTATGATTCACAGGCTGAATCTAAACCATTGTCTGAGATTGGACCACTGTGTGTGTGTGTGTGTGTGTGTGTGTGTGTGTGTGTCTCACCCCCAACAATAGCATCCATAACTCGGTTTTGTGAATGCGGAAAAAGAGAGCCAGTCAAAACCGGCCGATCGATCTTGTATTTTCCAAAGCCTTTATTTTTAGAGTGAACTTCTCCACGGCAGACAGCCTCAGTCGGGCGAGCCCCAGGCAGCAAGTCCTGGGCCTCTCCAAGGACCCAAAATAACGGCTGCCAACATTCATTACTGTCACCCAGGGCTGGACGAACCCGGGGAAAAAAAATGAATAAAATAAAATAAATAAATAAATAAAGCAAGCTACAAAGCAGACAGATCTTTTCCTCCGAATCGGCTGCAGAAGTGCTGCCCACGCTCAAGACTATATGCTCAGCGGGCCGGAAATAAATTAAACACAGCAGTTTCCACAAATCTCACAAATGAAAGTACAAGGAGCGATTTGTTTACAGTACTCTTGTTTCCTGTACTTTTATCAGAAGGTTTGAAGCTAATGTAGCTAACCAGTAATTGAAGTCCATGCACTGAAGCTATGTTATAGAAGCTAACAAATTACTGAAGCCTGTATATGAAGCTTTTGTAGCAGACAAGCAGTGCTGCAGTAATTTAACTGTATTTGGCAGTAATGAGTAATGTAACTAATTGTTTTTTTTTAATTAAGCTGAAAAGCTAATGTAGCTACAATGCTAAGGTAGTTAATAAGCAATTGAAACCCATATTGTGGAAGCTATGATGCTAACTTTGCCTACAACGCTAATGTAAATAACAAGTAATTAAAGTCGCCTTACTATGAAGCTAATGTAGTTAATGAGTAACTGAAGTCACTGTACTAGACCTACAAAACTAATGCAGCTAACGAGTAACTGAAGTCACTGTACTAGAGCTA
>JBBPDA010150767.1:0-19735 GCA_037974385.1 Arnoldichthys spilopterus | reverse complement strand
TAAAGCTGCTTTGTGACAACGTCAGTTGTAAAAAGCGCTATACAAATAAACTTGACTTGACTTGACTTGACTTGACACTCCAGCACAGAGCTCTAACATAGCACTCCAGCACAGAGCTCTAACACAACACTCCAGCACAAAGCTCTAACACAACACTCCAGCACAAAGCTCTAACACAACACTCCAGCACAGAGCTCTAATTCAGCACTCCAGCACAAAGCTCTAACACAACACTCCAGCACAAAGCTCTAACACAACACTCCAGCACAGAGCTCTAACACAACACTCCAGCACAAAGCTCTAATTCAGCACTCCAGCACAAAGCTCTAACATAGCACTCCAGCACAGAGCTCTAACACAACACTCCAGCACAAAGCTCTAACTCAGCACTCCAGCAAAAAGCTCTAACACAACACTCAAGCACAGAGCTCTAACACAACACTCCAGCACAGAGCTCTAACACAGCACTCCAGCACAGAGCTTTAACACAGCACTCCAGCACAGAGCTCTAACACAGCACTTCAGCACAGAGGTTTAACACAGTACTCCAGCAAAGAGATTTAACACACAGCATTCTAACACAGCCCTCCAGCACAGAGCTTCAACACACAGCCCTCCAGCACAAATCTCTAACTCGGCACTCCAGCACAAAGCTCTAACACTCAGTATTCTAACACAGCTCTTCGGCACAAAGCTCTAACTTAGCACTCCAGCACAGAGCTCTTACACAGCACTCCAGCACAGAGCTCTAACACAACACTCCAGCACACAGCTCTAATTCAGCACTCTAGCACAGAGTTCTAACACAGCACTCCAGCACAGAGCTCTAACACAGCACTCCAGCACAGAGCTCTAACACAGCACTCCAGCACAGAGCTCTAACACAACACTCCAGCACAAAGTTCCAACACAGCACTCCAGCACAGAGCTCTAACACAGCACTCCAGCACAGAGCTCTAACACAACACTCTAGCCCAAGTTCCAACACAGCACTTCTGCACAGAGTTCCAACACAATACTCTAACACAGCCCTCTAACACAGTGCTCTCACACAACGCTCTAACACAGAACTCTAACAAAGCACCCTCATACAACGCTCCATGACCAAGCCATAACACTTTAGCACATCACTCACACTCACATAGAGTTTCAACACAACAATCCAGCACAGAGCTTAAACTCAGCTCACTAACACAGTGCTCTCACACAGCACTCCTGCACAGAGTTCTAAACTGCACTCTAACACAACACTCCAACACAGCACTCTCACACAGTGCTCTCACACAGAGCTCAGACACAGCATTCTGACACAAAGCTCAGCGCAGCATTCTAACATAGAGCTCAGACACAGCACTCTAACCCTGAACTCTAACACAGGAAGGGAGGTGTGGATAAATGAAGGTTTAATTGAATTGATGCCACCTCCTGACTAACTCCAGACATTTGCATAATTGTGCTGTCTAGGGTACCAATTACACACATACAGAGAGAGAAAGGGGGAGAGAGAGAGAGAAAGAGAGAGAGATAGAGAGAGAGAGAGATTGATAGCACGCTTTATTTGGCAGTGGTGTGATATTTAAATGAACATAATGAGATTATTATCCACTGTGACAGTCTGAATTAGAAAACTTGTCAAAACACACACACACACACACAAGCACGCACACAACATGTTGATTCAGTGACCCCTGGTCTCTATATTGTCTGTCAAAGAAGTGTGTGTGTGTGTGTGTGTGCGTATGCTGCAGGCTTACCCTGACACTTCTGTCACTTCACATTATAATCTGTGTGTTTTTGGCTGAATGAGCTGTCGAGCTCGGAGTCAAAACACACCGACACACAAATAACAAACACACAAGCAATAACCAACAGACAAGTGCATTGCTGTGCTGTCTCTGTACTGTTGTACTGTCTGTACTGCTGTACTGTTTGTACTATCTGCACTGTCTGTACTGTCTACTGCAGTACTTTCTGTTTTGTCTATACTGCTGTCTTGTCTATATTATCTGTATCTCTGTACTATCTGTACTACTGCACTGTTTGTCCTGCTGTACTATATGTACATCTGTACTTTCAGTACTGTCTATGCAGTTTATATTACTATATCTATACTGTTGTACTGTCTATGCTGTATTTCCAATATTGCTGTATGGTCTGCACTGTCTGAAGTGTCTGTACTGTTTGTACTACTATTCTTGCTGTACTGTCTTTATATTCTTGCTGTACTGTCTTTACTTCAATACTATCTATACTATCAGTACTGTGGTACTTTTTGTATTGCCTGTAATGCTATACTGTCTGTACTGTATGTACTGCATGTTTTGCTGTTTTGCTGTGCTATAAGTACTGTCTCTCCTCCTGTACTCTTTGTACTGTCTGTACTGACTAAACTATTTGTACAACTGTATTACTGTACTGTCTGTACTGTTTGTGCTACTGAGCTGTCTGCTGTCTGTCCTGCCATACTATCTGTACATCTGCACTGGCTGCATTATACTGTAATGGAAGTTCATTACTGCTGCACTGTCTGTACCGCTGTCCTAACTCTATTGATTGAACTGTCTGTATTGTCTGTATTGCTTGTATTGCTGTTATTTGCGTTGTCTGTTTTACTTCCGTTACTGCCATACTGTCTGTACTGTCTCATTGCTGTACTGTTTGTACTGTCTATAAATCTGTACTGTCTATGCTATCTCTGCTTTGTTTACTGTCTGTAACGCTGTACATCTGTACTATCTACAATATACTGCTGTACATCCATTACTGATGTCCTGTCTGTTCTGTCTGTCTTGTCTATACACACCTGCTCTATTTCAAAAATTATTTCAATTTTCCCTTTTCTGGGAGGAAGAAATAAGTGTGCTAACCCTATGTGTGTGTGTCCTTGTGTGTGTGTGTGTGTGTGTGTGTCCTTGTGTGTGTGTGTGTGTGTGTGTGTGTGTGTGCATATTTGTGGGTGTGTTTGTTTCAGGGTGTAACATACTGTGAGTCATTCTAAAAAAAACTTCCCAAAAACTCCTCTTTAGTAACTTAAAAGAATAAGAAAAAAATAACTTTATCTCTATCTTTCTCTCTCTCTCTTTCTCTATACATCCTGTACCTGTGCATGTCTCTCTTTCTGTCTCTATCTCTCTCTCTTTCTCTCTCTCTCTCTCTGTGTGTGTACATTTGCATTGTCAGAGCAGTGTAGTAAACCCTTACAGCAAAGAGAGGAGAGTGTTACTGATTTCACACACTTGTTTGTTTAAGCTTTTATTTAAAGCTGAAAGAAACTTATAGTTATAGATAAAAAAAACAATGCTTTACATACACAAAAAAGAAAAAAAACATGACGGTCAGTAAAACCAAGTAAAAAAACAAAATTGTTAGCTGCACAAAGATTTGTTAACTGCACATCCATGATGCGAATCTCTTGTTCCACCACATCCGAAAGGTGCTCTATTGGTTTGAGGTCTGGTAACCGTGGAGGCCACTGGAGCACAGTGAACTCATTGTCATGTTTAGGAAACTAGTGTGAGATGATATGAGCTTTGTGACATGGTGCATTATCCTGCTGGAAGTAGATATTAGAAGACTGCTAATTCAAAAAATTTGCAGTTTCGGAAATACTCAGACCAGCCCTTCTGGCACCAACAACAATCCCACATTCAGAGTCACTTAAATTCCCTTTCTTCCCCATTCTGATGTTCGGTTTGAACTTCAGCAACTTATCTAACTATCTATCTAACTCATCCACATTTGGATGCCTAAATGCACCGAACTGCTTCCACTTGATTGGCTGATTAGCTATTTGTGTTAACAACAAATGAACAGGTGTACCTAATGAAATGGTCGGTGAGTGTATAAATATGAGTGTACAGTATGGTAATAAAACAGGAATATTAGAGTACTATGCAAAGTTTATAAATGTATAAAAAAAAAATACATAGATAAATAAATCTGTGTGTGTGTGTGTGTGTGTGTGTGTGATGCTGATAAGTTGTGATGCTTGTGTCGAGTAGACTCAGCAAATCACACTTCAGACTAAACTACGCTGAAGGACACACCTCCCTCCACACACACATATTGACACACTGTCCCACTTATTTATGTGTGTGTGTTTGTGTGTGTGTTACAGGCATGGCTGAAGATGGATTTTATTTAAAAAGATAAGATTCTGTACCACACACAAACAGAGGTCAGAAATAAAGATACAGGGTGTAAGGGGTGCAATGTGAATGGGTATGAATCGTTATGAGTATGTGCAAATGTTTGTGAGTGGGTGCAAATGGCTGTGAGTGTGTGTGAATGGGTGTAAGTCGATTTGAATGGGTGTGAATAGGTGTAAGTGGGTGTGAATATAGGTGAAAGGGTGTGAATGTGACTGGGTGTGTAAGAGTGTAATTTGGTTTAAACATGTCTGAATGGGTGTAAGTGAGTCTGAACAGTTGTGAAAAGATGTGAATTGGTGTAAGTGGGTGTGAATGTGGATGAAAGGGTGTGAATGGGTGTGAGGTGTGTCTGGTGCTGAGCAGTGAGTGCTGAACCACAGTTAGGGAACCTTTTAATGTTTTGAATGCAACGATTTTGCGCATAAAAAGGACTAACAATGCAGAGGTACAGGAGAACCAACTGGATGGGCCACAGATTTTGTAGGTGTTCGTGGGGCTTTGGGGGAAGATTGTGACCCATAACATGTAGACTTTGATGGTTAACAGTAGGGTGGTGAGTCATTGAATCAGTGGGGGTGACAGATAAGTTGGATGAAAAGATGCAGGATGATGGTCCTCTCTTGGATCTTTCTGATAATCTGTCTCAGGTCTCAGGAGTCGACCAGCAAGAAATAAATGAATATTTAAATGGGACTTTTGGAAAGTGCTAAATCATTCAATCATTCCAGATGTGGCTAAATGTATGGAATAAATGGGTAAACTACAAAGAACAGCAAGATTGGCTGAGTTGAGTAATCAGAAGAGGATTTGCTTGAACAATTTTTGACAGCGCTGCAGAGGAGGAAAACCCCTGCTGGATGTTGACATTGATGGATCCTCTTCTTTCCATGCAGCTCTCTGAATCTTTCTCTCTCTTTTCTTTGTTCTTATTATTCTTAATGGAGACCTTAAGAAACAGATCATTAGACATCAGTGAAGTAGAGCTACAAATGGAAAATATGTGCTTGCTGAAGTCATAAATCAAAAAATATTGATGTAATATTTTTTTTGCAAGAGATTTATAGTGAGGAGGTTACTAATGTAGGCTGGGGAGTTGGTGGGAGAGGAGGCACTTTCTTCACTTTAGTCATTGTTGTAATTGTAGCCCAGGGGTAGCAGTATTCTTTTCCAGATTTTTGGGGGTGACTCACAGTCATCTCGTCAAGGCAGTGGCGGTTTCTGATATGGGTGACATGGGCAGCCGCCCAGGGGGGCATCTTGTCAGGGGCGGCGCGAGTGCTCGATCAATTTTCTGTCACCCATTTGTGGGCGCCCCCTCCATTTGGTGCATGTGTGCCTGCTTGCTGCATTGGTGGGTGGGAATTGATATTGTGCCAAATATACATAAACAGAGCAGAAACTGCCAAAGTCATCAGGTGGAGGTGTTGCTCACCCAGCGTGCCACACAGGCTTGCCACTGAGTCAAAGCATTAAAGACATGGATGCTCCAACTCCTCTAGATGTTTACACACATGTCTACAGTGCTGATATTTGTGTTCCTTGTTGCAGAGAGAAAATACTCAAAGGGCTGCTTAAAATGGAGACAGAACAGACTGAAATATCGGAATTTGGAAATTGCAGTGCAAAAATGAATCACTGCAGAACATCAACACAACTCTCATTTTGGGATGGAATCTCAGCTGAATTCTCCAAATGCTTCTGGGGAATACTGGGAATGGATTTGTGGGATGTTTTTAATGGAATGTGCAGTGGTGGCCTAGTGATGCAGAGGTCACATTCATTGTGGTGCACTTTGTGATTGAGTTTGTTCACAAAGTCATTTTTACTTTCAATAATGGTCCCTGGACACTGAAAGACTAATGATTATATATTATTGCACAAAGGCAGTATTGTTTTCCCTCCCAAAAAATGGAATAATTGAAGACCTGTAACACTGCAATGGAACGATTACAGGATATTGCCATGCCGACCACCTGAAAGAATGTATGCAGACAATAGTCCATGTTGATCATGTTATTTAGGAAATGGCTTTGGACAGAGTAGATCACATTTTTGGAAAAATGATTTTAGTGTCCTATTGGGATCCTCAGGGGAATCAGACCTGGGTGCCCTTCATCTGGACAGCTATATAGTTTAGACTATTGTATAGACTGAGTGCTAAGCCACGGGGACTATTAGCACAAGGGTTACTGGAAAGATGGTGCTGTGTTCTTATGCAAATTACATGTGCATTTTAATTATGGGTGGGGGGGGGGGGATGTGGCATGGTGGTGCAGTGGTTAGCAATGTCGCCTCACAGCGGTCCTGGGTTTGATCCCCAGTTTGGCCACAGACGCCTTTCTGTGCAGAGTTTGCAAGCTCTCCCTATGTTCGTGTGGATTTCCTCTGGGTGCTCCGGTTTGGTAGATGGATGGATGGTTGGCTGTAGAGAGTGTACAGGGTATTATCAATAGTTTGCTCATTTATAAGAGATTGTCTTCAACTAGGGTGAACTGGGCTTGACGTGTGACAGTCTCATAATGGGACAGTGGCAAGGGAGAGGGTTTCAGGTTTTACCCTAAGAAGTGCTATGGAGGACACGTAGCTTAAAAAACTGAAGGGTGCCAGATTGTCTTAATAGACCTGGGTCCTGTGTTCGCTGTCATACAGGGGCAAATAATGAGTTGTCAGGAGCCTGAATGCTTCAATTCTGTGGCACAAGTTTACTGTCTTGGAGCCACAAGACTTCCTGGTCAGTCAGTCAACTTGACTTTTTGTGGACTGAAATCATGCCTCTGTCATCTATTTGTCTTTTCATCTGCAAACAGCACCGAGAGTCACAACACAGACTTCTGTATGGAGAATAACTGGCCTGGACTGGAACAGCCTGTGTGCTTTTACAGTGTAGAGAGTTTGAACAATGAGAAGAATCTATTTGTCTTAAGGCTTATGGACATGGACTTTTCAGTAAACCTGTTTTATCAGTATGTTCTGTTCTGATCTTGAAGCTTGCTTATTATAAGGATAGTTTGTTAGTGTGGTGTAACTGGTGTTTTTTATTGTTTACTGGGATAGTAAAGGTGGTTTTAAAGATTTCCTTGCTGCAGGCAGAGTATATGGAGGTTGGGGCTGGTGGAGTGTCACTCTGGAAGACTTTAGGTCACACAGCTGCTGCTGCTAACCACAGACTACTGCAACACACACACACACACACACACACACACACAAACACACACTAACCCTAACTGCTGTCTGACTCAATCAGTAATGTCAAATCACATCAATGCAGAGCAGACACACACACACACAAACCCACACACACACACAAATAAAAGAGACAATGACTGATTTTTTTTAGATTCCTGTTTTCAGTTTTGGGACCAGACCATTTAAACCAGTTCAAAACAATCCAGTTATTCAGTTCCTGCAGATGAGGTTCCAAGAACCCTGAAGGAACAGAACGTGTAATTACACCAAGATCACTGCTTTGATGATCTGTTAAAGATCTTTCCATTTCCATCCTGAATCATACTTATAGTGTTTGGTTTGTGTGGTTTGTTCTCTTGGAAGTGACAAAACAGGTCTTGCTGTGTTTAGATTTTTTTGGTGATCAGATTGTTTAAAAGCCAGTGGTCTCTCAGTCATTCAGTGGCAGTGAACCTAGGAGTTTTCTGCCAGGGTATGTACTGTCAAAAAAAATTATAGTATTCACTATACAGGAGCATTGATACAAACAATGAAAATGTCCCTTCAAAAAGTACAAAAAGGTTCTTATATGAAAAGTACTAGGTTTGAAAGCACTAGATATGTGGGTGGTGGATTTACAGCACTTAACTCTCTTATTCAGGGCAACTACACAGGTGCTTTGTAGTGTACAAAGAAAACCTGACCCTCACACAAGCAAACCTAGTTATTTGGTTAGTTAGTTAGTTTAAGACATGTACATAAATGTTTCCAGAATAACTGGCTCTTCAGTCATTGTGTGAATACAGCAAGGGATTCAGCAAGGGTCCAGAGAAGTTTGTTCCACCACTTTGGTGCCAAAACTGAGAAGAATCTTTACCTTTTGAGAAGGGGTGGTCCAGTCAGGCTGAAGATGGTGCTCTAAGAGGGTGAGCCGTGATCCATGGTTTGAATCATGCTGAATCGATTCTGGCTTTTCAGGTGATAAATAAAGTTCTCATGCAGACACCACAGGAAGCCAGTGAGGGGTTTGCAGCAGTGGGGTGTGTGTGTGTGAGAATTTTGGTGTATTGAAGACCAGACGTGCTGCTGCATCCTGAATAAGTTTTAGAGGTCTTGTGGGTTTCAGAGGGAGGCCAGCAAGGAAAGAGTTGCAGAAGTGATGTCTTGAGATGACAAGTGACTGGATGAGTATCTGAGCAGATGAGTTTTCCTTATGCTGTAGGAGATACCTTCATTTAATAATGTAGAATGAAAATGAGAGATCCTCATCTGAAGTAGTTCCTAGATTTTGTGCTTTCCTTGTGTGAGTGAGGACGGCATTCTCAAAAGCAAAAGCAGGGTCAGGTCTTGGGATGTATCCCCTCTGAGGGCAGTTGGGATATAGCCTATTGCCACTTATTACATGATGTGCTATATGACACTATATGAGACATAAAAATGAGAGGATATAGTTGTGGAGAAAAGGACAAAGAGCAGATGGAGATTGGAAACAATGTTGAGTGCAGGATTAGCTCTAGTGAAGACACGTTCATAGATAATACCCATGTTTTGGGTTAGCGGAGACATGTTAGGGTACAGGGCAAAAGATGAAAAGTATGCAGCTTGTCATTTGGGATGTTGAAGTCCCCAAGAAGACTGTAATAGTCATCAAACTGTCATCTGGAAATCAGCAAGGAGTCTTAGATCTAGGGCTATAGTTAGGAATGTATATGAAATGTATCTGTTCTCTTTGTAAATGCAAAGCTGTTGTTTATAGCTGTGCGTGTATGTATTAAAAACGGAGAATTTAATGTTTCTGGGCCTTTTCGGGGTCAGGAAATATTACTTTGACTCTGGATAGCAAATGTAAACTGGGCAACATAGTTTACCTCTTTACTGGTCAACTGGTGGGATAATTAAGGCCAGTCAGAAACTCTTCTAGTTAGAGACACTAGACTGAGACATGCTGTTTGCAACTTCTTGAACTTACCTCTCTCCTGTTCTGCACAGCTGAATAAATGCTGCTTCCTGAATAAACATCTGCCTGATGTCAGCCTCCTGTCTGTGATACTTAAAATTACCATAATTCTTTAGTTAAATTAAATTCCTACCGGGTCAGGATAATGATATAAACAATGACGTAGAGTCTAGTGGGATGAGTTACAGAGACACGATGGATTTCAAAAGATAAAATATTGAGCGACAAGCGAGCGGTGTGAGGCACAATTTGTAGTCGGAGCAGTCCTGTGCCCCTTTTTTTTTTCAAAGCAAGATGGTGCAACGCACAGACACCAGCTTCACGCACTACATTTCAGTGCTCATTATGTATAGTTATGCCTATGTGTTTGTTTGTTTTTGTTAAGTTTAGCCAGACAAACCCTAGGTACAGTTCCAAAGAATTGGATTTCAGCACAACCAGGCTGTTACTAATGAATTCCTGCCCTAACACAACATTACAGAGGAGACAGCAAGGACACTGGGCTCCCAGCAGTTTGTTGTCGACTCATGCAAGCAGCTAAAATGGAGAAGATACAGGAGGCAAAAGAGCAGATGCTGGTCTGGACTACTCGTGAGGCTAAGAAACCACTTGCACAAACCACCTCCAGCATATTTCTTGCAAATTTAGATCCTTCACAAACAAACTGGATGAATTACATGTACTGATCTCTGAGGATAAACTCATAAGGGATTGCTATTTTTTACTACTCCTGGAGACGTGATTATAGTCAAGCATACCAGGTGTAGCCACTGAGACAAAAGTACTTCCCTGACCTGGAGTAATTGACAATTAAATGGCAAGCCTTTTTACCTACCTCAGGAGCTCACCACAGTTATAGTCACAGCTGTTTATTTTTCTCATAGTGTTAATACTATTGTTATGCTGGGCTATTTGCTCAACACCTTCAACCTTCAAAAAAACTCACACCAAAGCTATTCATATCATAGCTGGAGGTTTCACCCACACATACTTAAAGCCAGTTCTCCCTAAATTTCACCAGCATATCAAGTGTGCTAACAGGGGGAATCACACACTGGACAAAGTCTACTCAAACATCAAGAACAGCTACAGGACAAACAGCTGCCTCACTTAGGCCAGTCGGATCACCTAGCCATACTCCTGCCCAGCATACACCCCCCTCAGGTTGGAAATCCAACCTCTTATTAGGCACCACAATGTAGCTTTCAAGTCTCGCAACATATACCTTTGCAGCACTCCCAGGCTTAAAGAAAACCATCAGAGAGGCTAAGGTGACTTACAAAAAGATGACCAAGCACCCCTTTACAAAGAGTGACCCACAGCAGCTATGGGAAGGCATCCAACATGTTACTAACTACAAAGCCAGTCACTGCATGGCTGTCAATGCAGATGTTGTGATGGCAGAGGAACTTTTTCCTTGATCATTTTAAGGTGGAAACAGGAGAGACAGTTAGGCCTGGGCCCCAGCAGACAGCTCCTAGCAGCTTTATATTACCCACAGGAACCTGCTTCAACCAGTTGCTGCTTCAGTCTCCAACACAGTTATACTGTGGACTAATTGGTCACTAAACTTGCTGGCTTAGGACGTTATTAAAAATAAAATCAAATACCTCTAGATTAGGTCACTTTATCTCCTCCACCCTTACATTCAACACTGGCATACTTCAAAGTTGTGTAGCCTTCTTCTATATGCTCTCTACACCCACAACTTTGTCCTCTTCCATTTAACATTATTATTAATTTCAGGGATGATACAACTGTGGTTGGACTCCACTCAGGAGAATAATGACAGCCTATAGGGTTAGTACTATTCTATTCTATTCTATTCTATTCTATTCTATTCTATTCTATTCTATTCTATATTACCAAAGACTAACAGCATGGTACAATGAGAACAACCTAATCTGATTTCTAAAACTTTCATGGTCCACACACAACTTTTTACCACTGCTTTATTGAGAGTGTGCTGTCACATTGCATATCAACTTGATATGCCAGCAGCTCACTGGTACACGGAATAGCCTTTTAGGGGGTTATAAACTCTTCACAGAAAATCATTGGTAGTACACTGCCCTCCATGGAGGAACATTTAAGGTTTTGCTGTTTAAGCAGATCAACAAACATGCTTAAAGGCCCTTTCCACCCTTAACACCACCTGTTTTGAGATATTGCCCTCCTAAGTCTGTTCAGTTTCTATCCCATAACTTTAAGAGAAATTAACTAAACCAAACGGCTTGCACTGAGATTTTAATCAGTACAAACAACTGATACTTTTTGCATTACAAATACATGTTTACATTCCTTCTGCACCTTATTCACCCCTTTTATCATATGTGCAAAATACTCAGTTATAATATTCTGCTGCTTTATTGTATAGTTCTATTGTCCCCCTTCTCTGTAGTTACTATTGCACTACATATATTATATTACATATATTACATTATTTTGTTGTCCTTTCTTTTATGTAAAATTTATTAAAGTGTTGTGAATTGTTCTTGTCTCTTGTTATATTTTGTACTTTTGTCGCAGTCTCCTGACACACAGTTTCCTTTCTTCTACTGTTTATTGTTTGTCTCTAGTCACTATATTTCCTTTCCTGTTGTTTTAAATATTATGGATATTTCATGTTTGTTTCATTTGAATTCAGTAAAAACTTTTGGAATAGAAAGAAAGTTGTTTTGATTAGAATCTCTGGCCTCATCTATTCGTTGAAGTCAAACACAGAGCTGTACAGCTCTTAAACATTCCTGTGGAAAAAAACAGCCACACGACAAAAGTTCCTGTTTAAATAAAGTTCAGACTGTTTAAAGAGGTAAAAACCACACGACCGGATGGACAGAACCCTTCCATAAAAGCAGTTGTGCTTATTCTACCCCCTTTTCCTCCCTCTCTCTACCCTCTCTCTCTATCCCTCTCCCACCTTTCTTTTTCCCCACTCTCACTCTCTCTCTCTCTCGCCTGCACAGACAGCTAGACTGTGTGTGTGTGTGTGTTGGGGGGGGGGCTGTTAGGTAGATCTAATCTATCTGTTCATTCATAATAAATGTAGGCCATCCCTCCACCCTCTCTTTCTCTCTCTTTCTCTTTCTCTCTCTCTCTCTCTCTTGTTCTCTTTCTCTCTCTCTCTCTCTCTCTCTCTCTCTCTCTCTTTTCTCATCCACCCAGGCATGGTAAATGAGTGTATTGTGTTTTGACAATCACAAGTACGTTCTGCTCTTCCAATCAAAGCACTAATGATGACAGTGTTTGGTGTGTGTGTGTGAGTGAGTCAAAGTGAAGTTTAAAATGTTTGGGTGATTTATTTGGTGGAACTTGACTTATAGTTTAGCATTTTGGAGGGATGGAATTTGTGATGATTTTATAGGGCTGAGTGTTGAGGGACTGATTTGATTTGTATGGCTGCATTTTGGGGTATTAATTTGATAAGAAGTTTGGAGTGTTGATTGAGTTCTGAGAGATTTGAAAAAGTTTGCTTTGTAAGTTTGACTATTGGAGGACTGATTTGATGAGCTTTGATTTGATTGTGTGAGTTTTAGAGGTATTGCTTGATTTGGAGGGACTGAGTTTATAGGGGGTTGATTTGATGAAGTTTCATTTGTATGGATGAATTAAAATGGATTGATTTTAAGAGATTTGATTTGGTTTTATTGTAGACTGTAAAATATTTGACCGGGATTGTATGGTTCTGTTGGAAAGCCCCAGATTTACCACATTGTTATTTGGCTGGGATTGAGCTGTGTATGTGTGTGTGTGCACTGAATAAAGTGTTTGATCAGAGGAAAGGCTGGAAATTATTGTTTTTGAATGTTGTGTTCAGGTTCAGAGCTCTTTTAGACGTTAGGACCTTTTGTTGTCTGTCCAGCTAGCTGTCCACTCCACAACAGCAATGTGTGTGTGTGTTTGTGTGTGTGTGTGTGTGTGGTGGAGGTGGTGGGGGTCTGGTATTGCAATAAAACAGTAAGAAACATCTACGGTAATATCAGTTATCAGTATTATTTATGTACTGAATGATGAGCTGAATGGCTCTCTGAGGGTTCACAGGGATATTCTCTACTTGTTGGTCTCAGTGGAGTTAAGGTGCATCTGTTTTGGAGTCAGAAGTGCTACACACTCATGCTAGTGCTACACACTCACACAATCATTGCATGTTCGCACTACTGCTATGCACTAACACTACAGTGACACAATCACACAAGATACACATTTGCACAACAATTACACGCTTGCACTAGTCACACACTATGCTACAAACTTACACTAGAGTTACACACTCACACTAGAGCTACAAACTACCAATGGATCTACACACAATTGATTTACACACAATATAGGTGTACACTCACAACATAGTTACACAGTCATAACAGAGCTACACTCTCAAAGCAGAATAACACACTCACACTAGAGTTAAACGCTTGCACTAGAGCTACAAACTCATGCTAGAGTTACACACTTCCCATATGTTTCCTGAACCCCCCCCTTTGGAGATAATGTTTATTTTTGAGTATTATTTTACACAAGGAAAAATAAAGGAGTTTGGTAAAAGAAAGGAGTGTGGCCGCAACTATAACACCTAGCAGAGGGTAATCCTCTCGTAACATTGATTTAGACTTCAACTGCAGCCTTATTGAACTCAATGACCTCAATGACCTCAATGAACTGTTCCTCTTTACTGCTGAAGTCGGCAGGTGGTGTTGCACTGAAAGGGTCTTGGATCCAGTCATACTACATACAAAAGTAAAGTGAAAGTGATTTCTTGTCATTGTGAACACACTCAAATACCACAACAACATGTGACCTCTGCACTTAACCCATTACACTTGCACACATTAAGTAGTGGGTAGCTATCAACAGTGCCCAGGGAGTAGTATAGCGGGACAGTACCTTGCAGTACCTTGCTCGAGGGTACCTCAATAGTGCCTGGGCCAGGACTTGAACTTGTGACCTTCAGGTCCCAAGGGCAATGTCCTTATCACTAGGCCACCACTGCCCTATGAACCTGCACTGGGAAATGCCTCTGGAAAATGTTTTGGATGGGCAGAGATGTAAACTTTCATGCATGAGATCCTCATGTTGCAAAGCGGGTTTACCTCAATGAATGATTTCAGGTTCTCAGCTGAGTTGATATTTCCCCTCCTAAACTCCCTGCTCCAGTTTTCCTGTGATTTCTTATGTGATTGTATCTGCCGGATATGGGAGGTGTGTGTTTGTGCTTTACATCTGCAGATTTAGCTTATTGAGTTTTGGTTACATGTCACTGAAGTATGCAACTTTCACAAGAAATTTGTTATTACTAAACTTTGGGGCAAGATCATTACATTCTTCCCCCAAAAAGATGCTGAAAAGTACATTTCACCATACAAAAACCCTGGATAAAACCTGGATAAAACCTGGGCTTTGACAGATTGTGTCTTGATTTTGTTTACTGTGGCAATGGCATCCATCATTTCATCGCTTAAATTGGGACTCTGCTGTTTAGAGACCATCACTTCTCAGTGTACAATGCAGTGTGTCCAATGCGCATTAGGGGAAACGCTTGATGATGCTTGCAACCAACATAATTTCCCAGCTGTTGCCTTTTTGGTGCACACACTGTCTGCTGTGGCTCTACTAGTAACTTGTTTGCTTGAACTCAGTAACTTGAAAACAAATCCTCATTACCGTCAGTCTCTTCCTCCAGCTGCAGAGCAAAATGGTAGCTTTCTTCTACCTTGCAATTAAGCTGCTCCTCTATGTCCTCTGACATATCATAAATGCTCCTTGTGATAGTATTGTTTGACAGAGGAATTGCCTTTAGCTTGCTGGCTGTTGCTTCATCAATCATAGTTGAAACCATATTGATAGCAGAGGGAAGTATTATCTTTTACATTTACCAAATCTATAGGCAACTTTATACAAGGCGAGTTGTGCATTCAAAGGCACAGATGCAGCTTTAGTAAAATGAGTCTGTTGAGCATGAAAGCTTATGAGTTTTTCTGAAGAAAGCAATTGGCTTTTTCTATGCGTTCTTTTGAACTTGTTCCATTCCAGACTTTCAGAAGTTAGTATTTCAGACAGACAACACACTGTGGTCTCTCCTCATTATCCACCATTGTACTGGTGAAGCCGAGGGCGGTATATGCCTTGTCATATTTTCACATCACATTTGCGGGCAGAGTTCTGTTCCCTTACAGCGAGAAGGTCCTGGGTTCGATCGCCGGGTCGGCCAAGGGTGCCTTTCTGTGCGGAGTTTGCAAGCTCTCCCTGTGTCCCTGTGGTTTTCCTCTGGGTTCTCCGGTTTCCTCCCACTGTCCAAAGGCTGCAGTAGGTTGATTGGATGCTCTAAATTGCCCATAGGTGTGAATGTGTGTGTGAGTGGTTGTCTGTATATGTGTTGCTCTGTGATGGGTTGGCCTCCTGTCCTGGATGTACCCCGCCTTAGGCCCGCAGTCAGCTGGGATTGGCTCCAGCTTCCCCACGACCCGGAAATGGAAGAAGCGGTTTAGAAAATGGATGGATGAATGGATTTGCGAGCAGTGGTGGACTTGTTGTTAGGACATTGCCCTTGGGGCCTGAAGGTTGCAGGTTCAAGTCCCAGCCTGGGCACCAGTGAGGTACCCTTGAGCAAGGTACCTCCCCGGATGCTGTTGATAGCTGCCTGCTGCTCCGTGTGTGCATGTGATGAGTTAAATGCAGAGGTCACTGGTGCTTGAGTGTGTTCATAATGACAAATTTTCGCATTCATGATTTTTGTCTTTGCTCTAGAAGTCGTGCTTTGAATTGGTGAAGACTCATCCCCTGCTGGACGTTTAGCGGGGAGCCAAACTTGTTCATGTTATGCTAACACTGATCAAGTATGGCTTAATTATTTGCCATCCCCCCTTGCAATAGCTCAGAGCCCCCCCAGGAAATGCACCACGCACTTTAGAAAGTACTGGACCAGAGCTACACTCGTACTAGACCTACACATTCAGGCCCTGTCTGCACATAGCTGGTTATGTTTGAAAACGTAGCTTTTTTATGCATTTTTGCTCTCCGTCAACATGTGATGACATTTTCGAAAAACGCCTTCCAAGAGGAAAATTTCTAATGGCGGATATGCATTTATGTGTGGACAAGTAAAACAAAGGTTTTTGTTAAATCTGTGTGACTTTTTCTTTTATGTCAAAATGTACATCATGTTTGTTTACAAGAGTGAGGTGATTTTCTGCAATGGCACACGCAGACAAAATTCTGTTGCCCGTAACTTTACTATTAGGACTTTTTGCAGTTTATTCACACATGCAGTTAATTTCCCTCTATTATGAAGGACACAGGCATCAGACTGAGCTTCGGGTCTCACTAATATATTCAACAAACACTGTCACACCCCACCGACCACCGGCATCTCATTTTTGGATGAGACCCAGTCGGAACAGTGGTTGGTGGGACAACTTTGAAAGCGAGCTTGTGCTTCCACAAGAAGCCACTTCGTGCCACCTATTGCTCATTTTTTGCATTTACTTGTGGTTAGGGATATTTTTAAAACCATGTTATACTAGAACTAGACACTTACATTAAATTTACACATACTATAGGTACACACCTACAGTAGAGCTATAAATAGTCACACATTCACACCACACCACACAGTCACAACAGAGCAGTACACACTCATATTAGAGGTACACACCAATAGTACAATTGCACATTCAAACTGGGGTTAAACACACTATAGTTACGCACTAGGATTAAACACTCATACTAGAGTTACACACTGGTACTGTAGTTACCCACACTAAGATTAGACTCTTGCACTACAGTTACACACTTACACTGGAGTTACACACTTGCCTTTTAGTTACCCATTCACACTACAACAACACCCTCAGACGACATGCTCACATTGTGTACACACTCATAGAGCTACATACTCTCACTATAGATACACGCTCTCATGAGTGTGTAATTCTAGTGTCCCATGCACACTAGAATTACACACTCATCTTACAGTTTCAAAATCATACTAGAGTTACACAATAGCATTAAAGCTTCACATGAATACTACAGTAACACCCTTGTTCTGTTACTTCACCCTTGCACTTGCACTAAAATGACACACTTGGACTATGGCTACACAGTCAGACTACACCTACACACTTGCACTAGTTTCCCACTCATGCTTATTCACTCAATGGTATTTGTTCACTTGTACAGTTACTAAACACTCTAGAATGTCTCACTCACACTCTAGTTACACACTTGCAGTAGAGGCACACAATTCTATTAGAGTTACACTAGTTCCACAGTTGCTATATAGCAACACTCACATAGTTACATATTCACACTTAATTTAAACTTTTACATCATAGTTACACACGTTATGCACTCTTACTAGAGCTACACACTCCAACTACAGTTACACACTCAAATTAGAGTTTCACATTTACACTAGAGCTACACACTTACACTAGTGTTACACACTTCCACTACAGTTACAGACTTACCTAAGAGCTTCACAATCGCACAAGATTTAAATACTCGCACTAGAGTTTTACAGTTTCAGTAGTGTTACACACTTGACCAAGAACTAGAGTTAAACACTTTCACTATAGTTACACAGTCACTCTATTTCCTCACATTTGCACTAGACTACACACTCATATTATAGTTACATACTCACACTAGAGTTAAACACTTGCATTATTGTCACACACACACTAGAGTAACACTCTTACTAGAGCAACATGGTCATGCTAGAGTTACACACTTGCACTAGAGCTACACACTCACACTAGAGGTCCACGCTCACACTACAGTTGCACAATTATATTAGCATCTGACACTTGCAAGTTACACACTTGCCCTAGAGCTACACACTTACACTAACGTTAAACACTTTCACTATAGTTACACAGGCACTTTATAGCTACACACTTGCACTACATGTACACACTTGTGCTAAAGTTACATAATCACATTAGAGTAAAAACCCACATCATGGTTACACACACACTAGAGTTACACCCAAGTGGTACAAATTTGTACTATAGCTACAAATTTGCACTCAAGCTATAGTTACACTTATACTAGAGTTTGACATTCACGCACTATAATTATTAAATTATACTAGAGTCTGACACTTGCACTAGAGGTAAACACTTTCACTAGAGTTTTACATTTTTGCACTAGAGCTACTTACTCACACTACCATTACACACTTTCACTGTAGCTACACACTCATAGAAGAGAGTCACATTTACTAAAGTTACACATTCACACTAGTTACTGTTGCACTAAAGTTACACATTGGCACTGCTGTGTCACCCTTCCATGTGAGTTACACACTAACCCAAGAAATAGTCACAAACTCACACTACAGTTATACGCTCACACTAAATTTCAGAATATTTGTTCTTTTATTTCTTCCTTTAACCCTACTTTCATCCATAACTCTTCCTCCTCGTCTTCTTCTCCTGTACTCATTCTTTCTTTCTTCTCCTTTATACTTTCTCCTCCTCTTCTCTTCCTCCTTTTTTTTTACCTCTCTACCCTCCTTACTGTTTGCTTAACTTTTAGTTCTTTGTCATCGTGTCATCCTTGTACCCCTTCATTACTCCTGCCCTCACTTTACTCTTCTTTTTTGTAATTCTCTGTTATCCTTCATCTGGTCTGTTTTTACCCTTTAACACTTTTTTCTTTAGTTGTTTTCATCTCCTCCCATTTTCTTGTTTTCCACTGTCCTCCTTTTTTTACTTCCTCTTCTTTTTGTAATGTGTGGAGTTGGTGTAGCTGTGTGTACTTTGTGGTCTCACTGGTTTCTATGGTAATATGATTGCAGAACTTCTGATGATCCATCCGTCTGCTGCAGAACCTACACGTCTGCCATTAATATGTAGATGGAGGTGTGTGTGTGTGTGTGTGTGTGTAATTGATTGGTAATTGCAGGATTAACCAACATGAACTCTTGAATCTTGACCACACCCCTGATGTCATACTGATGATATCACTTCTCTGTGTTATTCTCTTACTGCAGAGTATCTTAATCGGTGTGTGTGTGTGTGTGTGTGGTCAGGGGTTGTGTTTGAGGGCGATTTTTTTGGGTATATTACACATCATTGCTTTTTCAGGACTCCCATCATGTCATGTGCTTTTTTGGGCTGATTGTGTGTTTGTAGTTGTCATGGTGATGCTGCTGGAGGAGAATACTGCTGCATTTTTGACCATTTTATGTACAGTGGATACGGAAAGTATTCAGACCCCTTCCAGTTTTTCATTTTCTTTGTCATATTGCAGCCATTTGCTAAAATAATTTAAATAAAATTTTCCTCTCATTAATGTACCCACAGCACCCCATATTGATAGACAAAAAAAAGAATTTTTTAAATTGTTGCAGATTTATTAAAAAAGAAAAACTGAAATATCACTGGTCCTAAGTATTCAGACCCTTTGCTGTGACACTCATATTTAACTCAGGTGCTTCCATTTCTTCTGATCATCCTTG
>JBBPDA010150750.1:0-19737 GCA_037974385.1 Arnoldichthys spilopterus | reverse complement strand
CTTTTTATTAGTGATCCTTAGCAACTGAAATTTTTGGGGGTGGAACTCCATTTTCCATTGTTTTTTTCCATCGTTGTAATTTGTTGAGGTCGTCTTGGAGTAGCCTTGCATCATCACTGGTTTCTATGTTTCTATATAGAATGCTACCATCGGCAAACAGCCTTAGTTTTCGTTTTTTGTTTTTGGAGACCTCTCGCACTAGGTCGATGCGGCCCCCAATCAACCTTGTTTTTGTTCGTGTAAATAGTTATATATTTCATGTTCCTCCCTCAACAGGCATTTTCTTTCTCTTTTTCACAAAGTAATTACTGAGCTCTTATGGTATTCGGAAATAATCGGCAAACACTATTGCTGTGGTCATTCACCGATGGTGGTTGTCCTCTCGCAGCTCCGATCTTAAATATAGAAAACTGATGGCATCCTTAAATATAGTTTCACTCAACGTGAACGGTCTCAATTCACCCATTAAACGGACACGTGTTCTAGAATATTTACATCGCAAAAAAGTACACGTGGTCCTAATTCAAGAAACACATTTAAGACGATGCGATGTAGCCCGATTTCAAAATAAATATTACAAATTAATAGCTGCATCTTCTGCCTTGAATAGAACGAAGGGGGTTTGTGTGTTATTGAATAGGACGATTCACTCAAATTTTAACTGTGCGAGTTGTTAAATATCAATACTAATGGCAGTACTAAACCACAAATAATATGGGAAGCCACAAAATGTTTAATCCGTGGCTTCTGCATTTCATATTCCTCTGCTCAGGCGAAAACAAAAGCTCATAGAATTATAACCTAGAACACAAAATAGAAACACTACAGAACTTACAAAAGAACAATCCCACAGATGAACAATTAGCCTTATTAACATCTTTGAAAGATAAGTACAACATTATTTCCTCATCAAAGGTTGAATTTATCCTGCATAGAACTAGACAACAATATTATTTTGAATCTGAATGTCCTAACCATCTGCTCTCAGGCTTGAAGAATGTGAAAGGAAGGCAAATATTTCTTCAATTAAAAAAGAGAATGAAGAAATCACAACAAATCCTACCAATATCAATAATACATTTGCTTCATTCTATGAAAATCTATATAAAAATCAGAGATTGACTTTAATATAATATTTTTGCCTGTACCAAATTCCCTAAGGAATTAGATCTACCCTCTGTTCTACCAAAAGACCAGCATCAATTTGAAGTCCCAGATTTACATAAAGCCTTGAGATGTCTAAACAAAAACAAATCACCCGGCTTAGATGATCTTTTACCGGAGATATATCTCGAATTTTGGGACCTGCTGGTTAAACCCAAGCTTGATTGTTTCAACATTTCACAGGGATCAAAAAATTGCACTTATCATTGTAGTGACAAATATCCCAATGAATGCTCCAGTTATAGGCCAAAATCCTTAATAAATAGTGACTTTAAATTATACTGCAAAGTTATTGCCTTACGTCTTGAAAAGTTTATTCACTCTTTGATTAATGTGGATCAAACAGGATATATGAAGGGAAGATTCCCATCCGACAATATGCGAAGACTATTACACATTATAAACACTGCAGACACACATCCAAATCCATGTGCAGTATTTTCACTTGACGGACTAGAGTGGAATTACATATGGGCAGTTTTACAGAGATCTGGCTTTAAACACAACTTTATAACGATGATGCAAGTGTTATACCATTCACCTCTTGCAAAAGTTAACAGGACACACAATCTCTTCTGTATTTCGTTTACAATGAGGAACAAGACAGGGTTGTCCTCTGTCACCACTATTTTGTTTATAGTTAGAACTCCTAGTGCAAGCTATTAGACAACCTAACGCTTTCCCTATGAGAATTGGAGACTATAATCATATTATATCTTTATATGCGGACAATGTTATCTTGTTTTTCAACACCTCTATTTCCATAAGAATTAAGTAATTTGATCATTTTAGCTCTCTATCAGGCTACAAAATAATTTGGACTAAATCTGCTTTAATGGTATTAAACAATAGAGATACAGTTACCCCTGTTCGCTCATTCATTCTGATTAAAGACTTTCACATGTCTTGGTATTACAATCTATAACCGTACATATAAAATTATTAAAAACTACATTACCTTGTTAACCACAATAAAATCAGACATTCTAAGGTGGAGCAATTTAAAAATGTCTATTTAAGGCAGAATTAATATAAGATAATAGGTATGAAAGATAAGATGAATTCATTACCATACAATTTCTTGTCTTTATCCTGTCGTTCCCCCCTCCTTCTAATTTCTTAAAATATATTCACTCTATAATTTCTAAATTTATTTGGGATGAGAGGCATCCTAGGAATCGCCTGTCCACACTTCAAAGTTCGAAACGCTAGGTGGATTGGCAGTACCAAATTCTTTACCTTTCTACATATGTTTTGGGACTGTCCAATTGTGTTCAATTGGGACAAATCTAAAATCTTTTTGGGCCCACAGTCTTACTAAAATTGTTAATCTAGAACTCACCACTCCAAGACTAAACAGAGCACGTCCGGAAACCGTGAATGCCTGGAAAAGCTTTTTACCAAAACTTCTTCACTGGAGAAGAGATTGTAAATGAACTGACTTTTTTATTATATATCATATCATAATATATATTTTTAAACTATTTTATTTTGGCCAATTTCTGTCATTACCACAACACCTTCTGCAATGCACAACCTAATGTTTTTTTATGTATTTCCTTAAAACTTAACATTTTTTTATAATGTGGCAAACTTCAAAGAGCATTACAGAATCAATACATGGATTTAAAAACAAACTAATTCATAATTGTATTACATTAAATTAACATTAAATGGACACCTGTTGTAGTAATGATAAATGTTTTGGAAATGAGGTCAGTGGTTCAGGAATAACTGCTTTCATGTCATCAAAGATGTACTAGATTTTCTCTTCCTTATATCTGATAAAGGGAATATAAATTTTGTTTTATACAGCTCATAATGTTGTCTTTTGCTGATGGTCTACATTCATGTGTCAAAGAAAAATATTAATAGTTTGTAAATAACAAATTAATAGTTAAGAAAATAATAATATAAAGTGCTGCTTGAAAGTTTGTGAACTCTGTAAAATGTTAAATATTTTTTTATGGCTGTGACCCAACTACTCAACCTAAAATGTATTTATTTAAAAAAAAGATCCAATAAAATTAGCATGTGACAAAAGTAAATTAACCCTTAGGATTGTCCTATAATTTGAAGGTGAAATCAAATCTGGTGTTTTCAATCAATAGGATGACAAACAGGTGTGAGTGTTTAACCTTTAAATGAAAAAATACAGAGAGATCTGTGTAACTGGCAGCCATCTTGAAGGTACTACCAGAGGAGTTGTTTCTTTCAAAATAACAGTTTATTTAAACTTGTGTGTGTGTGTGTGTGTGTGTGTGTGTGTGTGTGTCACTTTATAATGTTGCAGGCGATGAGAACATTTGTCATGGACATGGCATTTTCCCACTATATTTTCATTATTACTATAAATGAATGTAGAGCAAATAATGGTTCTGTAAGTTGAAAACCTCTCGCCAAACATTAATTGAAGTTTTTCCCAAATATCCTCATTTTACAATGTTTAAATTACAATACAACATACATTCAAAGAGATCAGGAAACATTGCAGTTATGAGAATTTCAGCAGAAAATGCAATAAAATAGACTAATAAATCCCTATGTTGAAATTACTGTTTGTGTAACGTAGAGAGCACCATTATCTTTGTTGTAATACTTTGTTATATTAGTTATTTTAAATTATATGTTTTATGTTAAGAATATGTATTGCCACTGTATTTTAATGTTTTCATGAGAATCACACAGACAAAGATCTATCCTTTGATGCACATATAAGTAATGTTGCTCAAATAGCTTTTCATCTTTTTTAAAATAATCTAGCCTTTAGGTGATAAAGTGAACTAATTTTTCGGCATCACACAAGGATAGTGCTTTTCTTAACAATAATTCACGGTCCTGCTATCAGGATGTTCCACTATGACTTTAAGCTACAAAATTTGGCAGCTAGGGCCCTTAATAGAAACTAGAAAATTAGATTATATTATTAAAGCTGGTTTCCAGTCAAATTCCATTTTAATTTCAAAATTTTACTACTGACATATAAAGCCTTACATGGCCTCACCCCTGAGTACTAAGCAAACTTCTCTCATTACAAACCTTCAATCCACATAGATCACAAAGTGCTGGTCATTTACTAGTTGCCAGAATCCTAAAAACTACAGAAGGGGGAGGACCTTCATACAAAAAACCCCCAGGTCTGAAATACTCTTCCGGTTAATGTTCAAAACTCAGACACAGTCTGTTCTGAAGTCTAGGCTGAAAACCAACCTGGCCATTCCAAAACTGAAATTTTATTTTTCTTTAACCTTTCTTTGGTAGAAACACTTATTTGCTTAGAATTGTCTTGCTACCTGGAACACATTTTTTACTTTCAATGTTAGAAATCAGAAATTATTGTTTTGAATCCATTGATAGCAGGCTGCCAGACCCCAAAAAAGGATTCTAAAACCACCATTTTTCACTAATGGGATAGCATTTTACTGAAAGGCTATGTTTTCCTTTCTCAATATTGCACTTCTTATTGTACCCAAAAAGTTCCATTTGGTCTCATTTGTCACCAAAACATTTTTACATTAGCCTTCTGGCTTGTTTGGGTGATCTTTAGCAAAGTGTATATGTGCAAAAATGTTCTTTTGGGGAGCAGTGATTTTCTTCTTGTTGAACTTATCTTATTTTGCACACCTGAACATAACCATAAGCCAGTGTGAGAAAGGCCTTTTGTTGCACAGAAGTTACCATGTTTCTTATAGAATAGAATAGAATAGAACAGAATAGTACTTTATTGATCCCCTATTCGAGAAATTACCTTCATACAGCAGCTGTGTGTCCTTATGTGTCCTCACTGACAATGATTCCCTTTTGGACGGATCCTTGCACTCGTGGAGAGGGTATCAATGGTCTTGAATTTCCTCCACTTTTATACATTTTATCTGACTGGACTGGTGAAGTCCAAACTCTTTTTAAAAGGGTTTTCTAACCTGATTGTCATACAATTTACTAGAAACACCCAACTTTAATATCACTTTTAAATTACCTGTTAGTTAGATGGTTTGACACCAAGCTACCAGTGCTTAGGTTACCACAGACTTCCACATATCCTTGTTGGTAACATAATGAGCTGTGGTCGCTTTTAAATATTCTGTTTTAACAGACTGATATTTGATGTTAATACAAAAGACTGCAGTTGTCTGAGTATTTCTGCTGAGTACAAAGAGAAACTCCAACACATGATGTTTACAGATTTCAAAGTGACAAAATTTGCCCAATGTATTTGCCCAAATAGGAGTCAGTCACAGATAAAGATAAATGGACTTAATGGTTGTTGGGTGCATGAGAATATACTTTCTTTTTTTTCCTCACAGTAATAAAACATTCTGCTTTGGACAAAAAAAATTGTCAATAAATATATAAAGCAAATAAAGTTGCTTTCAATTATCTCTGACTTCACAAATCAACATTCAGCTTTTATACTCAAGGTCTATGGGCTAAAATTTCTCAGATTAATGTGGACTTCCATAAAAGAGAACCAGAGGTTATTTTTTTATTATCTATTCTTTGTAGGGCAACTGTGAAAGACACTAGTGGAAGTGTTTAAAGCAAACATAGCAGAGCTTATCTGATCTGTAATCTGAAAGAAATCATTATTGGTAAAAAAAGTCTACAACAAGATGACTGACAAGAACAAAGCCTATAGTCACTTTGGATCTTAAACTGCAGCCTTAATTGGTTAAAAAGAGGATGTTTCAAAAGAACGGCTTAAGCATCCCACACAGAAAGAGAATCAAACTACCTTGGGCTTCCATTAGCACTGCATGGATGGCTAGATCTCTTTAATCACATAACACAGCCATGCATGATTCTTTGTGCAACAGCCCTCCCTTCCGCTCCATCTGAATCTAATAGGACCTCTGCATTTAGCAATTTCTGTACACTTCAGTGGATCCAGTAGTACAAGCCAGATTGAAAAAAAAAAGCTCTGAGTAAAATTAATTTGAATCATGATTAATTAACAACTTAAGAGTTTGGACACTGCTTAATCTTTTTATCATTGCTCACTCTTATAGACCAGGTTTTTGTAGCCTGCATATATATTATAAACCTTTTTTAGATGAAAGACGACGTCTCACAAAAGAATATTTAACCTATAGCCACACCAGCTGATCAAGTTACTAGGGTTCCTTTTTGTACTGAAAGTCAATTTCTTACAATACGAATATAAACCATATTTCCAGAAAAGTTGGAATATTTTCCAAAATATAGCCACCTACACAGGAGGACTTCAAATCAATGTCACTTAACACAATTCATCCCTGCATGAAGAAATGCAACTCGAAACTGTATTATGCAAGGAAAATACATACATCAATTCTATGGAGAAACACTGGCATGTGAGTTGCATATATGTGAAACTACCATTGCCTCAGATTAATATATTAGGATTTTAGAGAGACATACGTTTCCATCAAAATGACGTCTCCTCCCCTGATCACCATGTTGATCTTTGCAGAACAATGCCAGACCACATTCTGCATGGGTTACAAGAGCGTGGCTTTGCAGACACCAAGCAGATGTGCTTGACTTAGCCTGCTGCCTGTCCAAATCAAGCTCCTAATGAAAATGTATGGTGAATCATGAAGACAATGGGGACCATAGACTGTTGAGCAGCTTAAGTCTTATGTCAAGCAAGAATGAGCATATTTTTCAGATTTGCAAAACTAATACAATTAGTATCCTTAGTTCAAAACTGATTTTAAAAATATAATATTAATAGGAAAAATATTAAAACTATTGTGGTTATAATTACTATGATTCACTACAAAACAAGCAAACAAAAAAAAAAAACAATTGTCCTACATTACAAGAACATTATTACGGTAAAAAGGAACTACAACTACAAAGGAAATTTCATCAACTTCAAATGCAGTTCATATAATACTAAGGTTAAAAAAAAAATAAAATAAAAAAAAATACATGATCAAGGCCATGATCACTTCCAGAACATTCTAGCCAGTACACCAATGAGCAGATGGCCACTGCTAATCCCTTTTATTCAGTGCCTGTTTCTTCCTCTGTATATAAACACAAGATATTCTTGTAATAGCACCCGTAGTCGGAATAGTAGCAACAACCTCTCAGCTTGGTAGAATCCTAGTTTGGATTAGTGCCTTTAAGAAACTTTCCCTTGCGTCACCCTCCAGATTACAGGAGATTCAGAGATATATTTATAACTATTTAAATAATGATACTGCACCTATGAAATTTAGATCAGTTAATTTTGCATTCACTAAGCTAAAAATACAACACTGTAAGTATATTCATAAAATCAATGCTAGCAGAGGAAAAAATTTAATCCCAGCAGCTTTTAAAACAACTTGGCATTCTCCTTCCGAATGTATTTATATAAACTTTGTTTTACTCTCAAAGCACTAGACAAGTCTCAGCATGCTAGTTTAAATTTTTTACTTAAGAAATCCCCCCGCAAAACATTACATTTCCTTTCATTGTGGAAGAACCTGCATAAGCTTTTCATGTAAACTAAACATGTTCTAGGATGAATGAAGGAAAGTGATATAATCCTACAGGCAATAGGGCATCATTTATTCCTTCAGGTGGTCATGGCACAGCAATGAGGAAGTTTAAACACAACAGACAATGAAACAAGCAGATCTTCTAATAAACAAACAAAAAAACTGGAATCTAACTGGGCATACTTTTATCAAAACATTTTACAACTATGCGAGTGACTGATTATTTGTCATTGTGAGTACAGCACAGCACAAAGTTCACCACAACAAAATGTGAACTTTGCATTTAACCCATCCATGTCAGGGGCAGTGGGCAGCTGAAGTGGGCAGTGCGGTCTGGGATTTGAACTGGTGACCTTCAGGTCACAAGGCCAACTCCCTAACTGTTATGCCATCAACTAATAGTTTTAAAAGTTAATAATATGAAGTCTTTTGAGAAGTGTAGACTATTACACTACATAGTTCTCAATGGGCAGATTTCTGGGTTAAATAGCCAAAATAAAACAGAATTACTTGTATAAGCCAAGTTATGTTATAGTATGAGGACTCTGTGCTCTTTCATCTATATTAGAACAGCCTCTGACTAGAGTTCAGGTCAGTTTTTTCTTCTTTTTTTGGTCAGGCTTATAGGCCTATCTAGCAAAATTTCTACACTGTCTTCAGAACACTTGTGACCTCGAATGTGGTCTTTAAATGTTGACCCAAATAACAATGACAGCTCAATGACAAAAAAACAAAAATATATCATTTCAGTACCAGAAAGGGTTGTTTGTATTTCTTCTATTGATTAGGTACAAGGAAGCTTTTCATACCAAAACATCAGATACCACTCAACCTAAATGCAGCCATATTTGGACAAAGAATTAGGTGATTATAATACCATAACCATTAAGGACTGGATTCAGAAGCCGCGATCTCAAATGTAAAATTTACGTCTAATGTAAATATGGGCTACCCTTTATACAACTCGTCGATTTAGCTAAACGTTGTAACTGGGATTAAAATTAACCTCAAAATCAGGGAACGGAAAATGATCATGTGACCAGGTTCCGCTACGGCATATCGGGCCTAGTGGGCTACAATTCCTTCAGCGGATAAGCCACTTAACCAACCTCAGCCATGGGGAATCAACACATACATTCTCTGTTTAGTTACAAGGCCAGCTCTTTGACAAAATTGGCACCCCAATAGCCATGTAACCACGGTCTAACCACACACAATCTTCAAAAGGATTCCAAAACCCTTACAAAATACGTGGAAAAGAGCCCTCTTGTGGTGGCATGTCCACCACACTGTCCTTTACAAAGACGGCACATGTCTATAAACCCAGAGTATTTCATTGTTCTCAAGTATGTTACAATATTTTTGACTGACCTGTTTAGTGGGTGTCCATACGTCCTACAACTAAATAAAATTACTACCATATAATCTATTGAAATATAAAAATCGAGCTTATTTTCCATGCTTTTCAGAGTGTAATTAACTACTTATTCGCACTCGTCATAAAATCTAACATTAACTAAAGCTGAGATACTGAATGTTTCCAAAACGCTTACACTCTTATAAGTAAGCTCGTTCGTTAATGGCGAAAACACAGAAAAGACACCGAAGAAAACGCGATGATACAATGAGGTTTTCTTTTTTCTCAAAATAAATACAATACAGGTACCGCAAAGAAAGCATCGCGGAAAACAAAAGGAGGACCAACACTGGTCACTGTGCACAGGTCGGGGAAGGCTTAAAGCGTCACACACTTCAATACAGGAAAAATAGCATTATATCTGCTTACCTTTCATATAACTGTTTTGTCCAAGAGACATTTTGTGACACTGGATGTAAAATACATTCTCACGGAACAACAACAAAAAGGTAACTTTAACAATTGCTAAGCCCTGGATCCTGGTTAGAGCAAACTCCGATATGTGAACAAAGAAATAGCTTTACCTTTGACATTTAAAATAGAAAGGACCATGTTTGCGAACGTAGCAAATGAACGCCGCTATAATTCCTTTGAGTGTACCACCGTCTCACCAGAGCACACACGTCTGGCCACCCCCTCCCCACCAAACACCCTGTTCGACTGATGCCACCTCTCTTCCGACAACGAAGCCGGTCTCAAAGCTCCACCCTCTTCACTTCACGCGATGATTTGTTGAAACGATGCCAAAGCCCAACAACTCAGTTATAATTCAATTGCATTCTACTGAAATAAGCACTGAAAATCAGTCAGCTGCATTTAATATAAAGTGTAAATGGCATCCTGCAATTTTAGTAACCAAGTAGACTGATGAAACAATTTGTCACGTATTCTAGGAGATAAAAACGATGACTTACAATCATATGTACTACATAGCCTAATATTAAAGAAAGTCATGCATTACTTTGCTTTATTTTACTTACTACTGAAATATTGCTGAGGCCGTTTTACTGTTAAAACATTGTAAATACTGCTCAAATATCTAGGTTACAGCTCATTACATATTCAGTAACATTAACAAACACACTTAAGATTGTAATACGCAAAGTCAATGCCTTTTACATTCAATAACACTAGTGATTATACTAAAGTATGCACAGTCCTTAAAATCAGCCCATAATGCACATGCCAGCCTACAAACGTGACAAAGGACTACTATTCCCGTCGACCCTTGCTAGCTTATTTCGTATGAAAACGCGACAGTGCCGTTGTTGCTACGAGATAACCTAGCTCTACAAGATCCTGTATTTCGGGTTAAACAACCCATTTTGATTCGCGTTTCTTCATTTTTGCGCACCCACTTATTATTGTATCTTTTAAAACCGAGGTATTTAACAGATTCTCGGGAGGAGGTATGGCAGACGCTCACCAGACTTTTTTTTCATTCGAGTTGTTTGTGGAATATGTTCGCTTAGATAGCACTCAAGACATAAAGCCTGCTGTTGCAGTGCGCCTGTTGGATTTCCCTACGTTTCTGATATACCGCACAGAAAATGAGAATTCTTCTGATTCCTCTTCAAAACCTGGACCTTTGTTGCCATCCGAAAGTAATAGTTGTGTGTATTGCTTCAACAAGGGCAAGTCATGTTTATTTAAAAGCAATCTGGATTCTCTTTACAATCATTTGTCCAACACCCCTCTCTATGCTATGGTGCTGAATATCAAAAATGATGTTCCGGACGTAATTGGAAGTTCAATAATATCTCTCGCAGAACTGGCATGCTGTATCAAACTATCCGTGGAAAAAGATGGCAATTTGACGCCAGCAGCCTATGGGGAGAAAATGATTAGTAGTGTTTTAAATATTTTGGGTGATTCTATAGGAACTATTTTTCTTGTGTATAAAATCGTCAGCTTGGGGTCAAGTTTAACTCCTCATATATTTGATAGCAAGTTCTGTGAAAAATATCCTTATCCAATATCAAAAGTCGCAACACCTGGAATGGCTGCAAAGACACCTCTTGACACAGATGACTTTAAACCACCATGTCCTGAGAACCATACCAATAATTTTTACCCAGCAGTAATGCCTTCTAAAATATCTGATACAAAAAAGCCTCATGTTGCCACAGTGTCTACCCAAACTGAACATATCAAAAAGAAATATATAAGATATTTGGATGCAGAAATCAAATCTGATGATGGCCAACATTGTAGCACATTTTGCCCTCCACCTATGTATTACAGTTCCTGTGAGAAGAATCTGTCTCAACAGCAGCTTGGTGCTGAAAGTTCTAGAATGCTAAACAATGCAATGAAAAATCTCAGAATGGTGGATCTGAACACAGAAAATGAGAAGGCTTTGGAAGTGGATTGTGCTGATCAAAAAAATGGACTCAAATGGACTGGGGAAGAAATGTTCATTTCCAATTTAGAGAAACAGCAAGGTCAAAATATGCCTGCTGTTCTCACAGATGTTGTTAGGCAGTTGCCTATGTTCAGTGCTCTTCTTATTGAACTCTCACATCTTAGTGAACAGATGCAGCATGAGCAACACCCATTGTCAATTCAACGTAATCTAATAAACCTAGATATGTCTGCTCAAAAATGCTCTCCTGCCCTTGCTTCGGGAAAATTGCAAAATACTGAGAATTTGCATGCAGCTGCATCACCAGTTCAAACACCTATTCAGCCATTCAGGACTGAACAAAGACATGGTAATCCTCAAGTGCCCCATAAAAGCTATATATCACCTTTAAATTCCCTTCAAAAAGAGCCAGTTGTAAAAAGCCACTATCAAAGGCATAAGCTTAGGTATGGCTTAACCCACAGTTTTCATCTTCGTCTTAAGCAGATCCAGCCAGCCATGACAAGGCACCATGAGTGCATGGAAGAGTTAAAAAATAAACAGGTTGAACCACAGAGAAAGAGATCTTCCAATTATACACAGGATTATAAAACATCTCCCCAGAACAGAGATTTTCTTGAATCTTGTGCAACACTGCTGAACAGCCTTGAAACTGACGGTGTTCTGCATGATATTAGATCACATTCACCAAAAAGTCCATGTTTTAGTAAGAATCTTAAAAAGCAATCTAAGTTTTTCTCAAGGATACCCAATTCAAAAGACTTTCATGTTAAGGCAGACAAAGAGGTACAAGTCTGCTTTCCCAGTGTGCTTGGTCAGTACATTGACCAGAATGACCATGATTCAGTTGGTAACAACCATTTGAATGTACCTTGTCTAATTCAAACCGGCCCTGATATAAGCCACTCCATTGAAAGTGGTTGGGGGGATGGCAGGCCCTGCAGACCCTCTAACAGGTCCGATTTCACTCATAGTCCAGAAGCAGATGAGTACCAGGATGATTTCACCAGTCTGGATCATACTGATGGATTACCTGACCCATGTAGCAGTCCAGACCAACACAGACTTCCAAGGACACAAGCTTTTAGTGGCAACAGCTCAGTCAGCTACTGCCAAAGAGGCAAACTTCATCATGTACCTGCTAAAGCTACAATTTCTCCAAAAAGCCCTCCCAAAGGGACCCACATGATCAAGCCTCACATTGAAAGCTATGCTTGGAGTACATCATCAGATAATAGTAAGAGTGGTTTCCCTAAAGGATTTGTACATAGGCAGAGGATCTCTGTATCGAGTAGCTGTTCAACAAAGAATAAAACAGTGCCTAGATTTTTTGAAACTTTGCAGAATTACCATGCCAAAGGGAATGCACCAGTTAGAGAGCAATCTGTGGATATGCTTCAACCCTCTGATGACTCTATGCTTGAGTCTGTGTCCTCTACAGAGTCTGTGGAGAAGAGAGATGAACTAGGTTCTTTGGGCATTTGGAATAAATATCAACCCATCTCAGAGTTAATGGTCAACAAGCTTCCAGGCTACACACTCTGAATGATCTACTGTACCAGAGCAATGAGAGCAGTATATATATATATATGTGTATATATATATATATATATATATATATATATATAGTGGCTCAACTGATGAGATTATCAACTCTTTTCACAACAATTACTTTGTAAATTGCATTATAATAATTTTTTAAAATAGCCTATATTATGTGTGTTGTATGGACTGTATAGACTATTGTTTCTGTGACTGTTTTAAGACTTTAATTGTTAATATATAACCTTAATTAAGTATTTGTACAGCTAGCATTTGTTACACATCCTGTCATACACAGAACATTGTCTGTTATTTAATGATAACCAGTATTCTATGTGAAATTGTGTATTTCTGAATATGGAGTATGTCAAGTACAGAGTCTAATTTTTCGTACTTTGGAGCTAGAAGGTTTGGCTAGGGAGCAGTGCAGCTTACCAACGCAACATATGGGAATTACCTTTCAGATGTAAGACTGTACAGTTTTATATTTTGGTTGTTTTTTGTAATTGTAACGTAAGTTTAGTGAATTTTTACATGCTATTTTCATATGTGACACTTTCTCAGAATTCATTTGCTTTATGCAAATGAACTTGGAGTTATACTTGGTGGCAAAGATGAAGGCTGTATTCTTTATAGACATTTGGGGAAACTAAACTGATATAATTAGTAAGTATTTATGTTCAGTTTTAAACATTTCTGTAATATGAAGTTAGTGTGGATGCAATGTGTCAGTATAATAATAATGCATTTTAAGCAATATTGTGAAATTTTCTATGTAGAAATTAAAAGTAAATCAATTTAAACATTATAAATATTTGAATATTGAATATTTTAAATGTTTTTAGGATTATTGTACAGCTGTCATCTATCTAAATGTCATTAAAACATTGCACAATAAAACTACTGTGTAAGTTTAATGGATTGTCCTATTAGTACCATATTAATATACTTTGTTAATTAAGTCATCATATCATGAAACATATTTATAGATTATAACATATGTTATATGACCAACAACTGTCATTAATTGAACTTAAACCATGTAGTAAAATACGCCGTAAATGACTGATGTAAAACAGCACATACGGTAACCAGAGCCATGTAGAGAGTCAACTCCGTTCACTCCAATGGACCATTTTTTACAGCAATGGTAGATGCTGTAGTCACTCCATATTACCCAGAAGTTAGCAGTAAACAGTAGTATTGCTGCAGACCTGCAGCAGAAGAGAGCATTTGCGATACACTCTTAAAAGGTAAGAAGAAGATTATATATTTACAGCAAGTCTGAATTCAATTAATTTTGCATTAAAGTATGTTAGTGAGTTTTCTCTGGCTAAATGAGCAGATTTAGAGCATGTTACCAGATTAGGCTAGGCTAGTGTATAAAGTTAAAGCCAAAAATAACACTAACCACACACAGGCACAAGCAGCAGTTTTATCCACCATTGTGGGATTAGAGGAAGAGTAATTTTTGTGAGGTTGATGCTAAATTTTAGTTAAATATACAGTAACATTGGGGTTGGGGTGGTAAATTAAAGAGATCCATTTTGAGTATGAACTATTTACTATTTCTGAGATACATCACTAATATGCATTCAGATGCATATATGAGCCTCTTTCAGGCTAAAAACAGGTTAAAACGGGATCATTCCAGGCTAATTGGGGAGTTCTACTCAGTACAAAAGGTATTTAAAAGTCATTACTAAACCTAAATTCTATTACTGTAATATATCAGCAAATCTGTTTCTAATGAATGTTTTTGCAACTAATGAAGTGGGGGTCTCTATCAAGATGGTCCTCATCTCACTTTTAAAAGTCTATACAGTATACAGTTTCTCACCCTTTTTCCTTTTTTCTACCTCTCTTTCATCACAAGCACCACCTTATCCTCCACCCAGTCTCAGCTCCTTGGGTTTTGTGAGCCTTTCCCTGTCCCACATTTTTAATAAACTCAACATTGATCTTTCCAGTGGTGCAGCTCTTTATTTGTGAATAAATGTAATGTTTGAATATGATTTAAAAACATTTCTTTTGCATCTCTAGTAACAGTAAGATTGCTCTGGTTTACTTGAGCCAACATTTTTTTATCCTTTCTATGGGAGTGGGGAACATTATCTTAAAGGCAATATTATATAACATTAAGGGGTCCATATTATATTTATTCATGAGGCTTAAAAAGTCTAGCAGCACACGGGTATAACTGAAAGTGATGAAACTCAGTGCTATTCGGTTCACCTGTCAGTGGTTTTAATGTTATGGCCGATTGCTGTATATGCCAGGACAACACAGAGAAGACACAGACTGCTTGACATGATATGGAGTTTATTAGATTAGATAGATAGATAAATTAAAACTTTATTAATCCCTTGGGAAGGTTCCTTCGGTAAATTAAGTAAATGGAGATACTGCAACACCAGGTCGATACGTGGAGCGGACGGAGCAAGCCCCTCTTCCGTCTCCCTGTTCAAAAAATCAATTTAATATGTGGTCCTCATATAGAGGACGTATCAGATATTAAACTGATAAGAACAGATACTACACTTGATCTTAGCCAAAAGGCCGAGAAGATTATTTAGTCGATTGATGACACTCAGTAATATTGAGCTGATTGTTTCTGTCTGAAAGTCATAAAGACTCAAAACATCATTAAGATTACTCAAGCCTGACTATTACCAACAATTAAACATTAATCTGATTATTCTGATAAACATTCCGTCTCTTCCCCTCCCTCTAAATATATCTATAAATATTATAATATTATTTCCATACAAGTTTAAAAAAAGATTCAGAGTAATAAACATCATGCTCTGTAAACAAAAATATGTCAACAATGAAGGAAATGCCAGCTGTTTACACTAATCTTCAAATTGTGCCGACAATTACATAAACAGGACGATGTGCTGTAGAAATGTTGTTAATCAGTGCCTTCGCTGGCTTATAAATGACCAAAAATCGCAGTTCAGCCTACCTGTATTAACGCATTCAAACGGCCCGCGATCAACTTCCGGGAACTATCAGAAGTCTACAAGAGTCACGTAACGACGAAGCATTTTGAACTTCCGTTGTCGCAACTCTATTTACATGACTCTGACGGTAACGACAGTCCATTGTGCGCATGCGTGTGACCCATGTAGGAAGTAGAACTGCAACTGTATACGCCTCAGGAAACGGTGTATTATGCTAAAGCACGTTTTCTTAACAGGCTCTCCAGGTAGAACATCTAATCCACATAGTAAATACTAGGTTGTCGATATATTCAGCTAGTTTTAAAGGTGAACGTGTTTTAGCTGTAGTATCCCTGGTGGCGTTATTTATATATAAACAACTAGTCCCTTAACAGCTAGTCTTATCGTTGGGCAATGCGTTTGATATGACAGCGAGTGTATGATTAAAAGCGCTACAATTTCCTTACTCTACGAGCTAGAGCTAGAAACAGTATTTCCCAGAAACTACTATTTATCCGAAGTTTTCAGCCTAATTGTTCCAATCTCCCTTTACAGGGGTAGGGAAAACCACGCTTGTGCAGAAGGTGAGTGAGAATTTTGTCTCTGCAGGCGTGAGTGTCGATGGCTTTTACACAGCAGAGATGAGAGCTGGAAGAAGAAGAGTTGGTTTCGATGTAGTTACCTTAACTGGCGAGAGAAGTGCCCTGTCCAGACTTGGGTATATTACTTGGTTGTTTTCTCCATGTATATTGCTCATAATGTACCACGTTTAACAACCTTTTTCTGATATTAGAAACGACGCCCCTATTGGCAGACGTGAATGTAGAGTCGGCCAATATGTTGTTGATGTTTCCTCTTTTGAGAATATTGTTCTGCCCCTCTTCCAAAATGTAAGTAAACTTACATCAACAACTTAACAAATGATAAAAAAGAATTTCAGACACATGTTTTAGTTAAAGTCTGTATTGACCCAATACTGCCTATAAAACTCCAGGAAACGTTTCTTAATTCATTGCTTATATTTGTTGTACGCTTTTCGATTAACATCCAAGGTCAGGATATCTGTGGGTCCTTTAGAAGTCTTAAATATACCTTATAAATGTTTTTAAAAAGAAATTAATTTTTAAAAAGTCTCTCTTTTAAGTGTGTTTTGAGGGGGAAAATATTGATCACGTTATAACAAAGTTATAAAAACCTTTACGACTACGGAAGCTTACATGGAACCAATTATCACTAATGAAAGTTGTGCAGTCTAGGCAGAATTTGGTGGAGCACACCCAGGTAATGTATTGCATTGTGGTGTGTGAGCTAACATGTTGCCTCCTCTCAGAAAAGGCTGTTTTTAGAAGTAATACTTTAAAACAGTAAATGTTACTTTAAATGAAAAATTTTAACTTCATATCCTTCATAATTTTTTTGCAAGTACAAATGTGAAATGGGTCTTAAATTACATTCATAATGGTCTTAAAAAGCTGTAGTTCTCCTGTTGATTTTCTCCTGAATACATGGCTCATTTAAAGTTATCTAAACTACATTTGTAATGGTCTAAATAGGGTAACATATAACTTGAAAACCTGCAGAAACCTTGAAAGGTCACCCCACAGACATAGCTCTTGATATTTCTTAAGGTGTTGACTTGTAGAAACAGTTGAGCAGGTGCTACATTACACTTTCAAGGGGCAACCTTAAAGTACTCTATGTTCATGTTAGGCCTGCATTCCTCCTCACAGATGGACAAGGGAAGTAGGGGTGTTTTTGTCATAGATGAGATTGGAAGGATGGAACTCTTCAGCCAGGCATTTATCAGTGCTGTGAGACAGGCTTTGGATAATTCAACAAGCTCCATCCTGGGAACCATACCCATTCCTAAAGGAAGATTTCTGGGCTTAGTGGAGGAGATACGAATAAGGACGGATGTCAAGGTCTTTATGGTAAGTGTAAAATGAAAGCAGATATGTTGCAAACATGATATTTTTGTGTCATTAGTAAGACCAATAAATGTTGGTTTTATGAGGACTGCTTAGAGAAAGTATAATTTTGTGTTTCTTCTACAATGGTCTGAAAACCAGTAAATGTATTTGTTTACAGATGTTATACTTTCTTATTATTCAGAAAGGCTAAGCTGGCCTGTTGTGGGGTCATTTAGTGGGACATTGTACTCCCTATGCACTCAGCATTTTTACTCTGTTGTTGTTTTGGTAAAAAAGAAGAGGAAAAATTGAGGTCCGAGCTAATGAAGGACTGGCCTCTGTTTTGCTTTTTAATTCTAACAGGTCACGAAGGAAAACAGAGACACTATTATTGAAGAAATTGTGTCTGCACTAAAGGAATGTCTAAAGTAAACAACTGGCAAGAGGACACATAATGGGTCTTTAGGGTAAATTACAAGTGTGCTACAACTTAAGAGGCAAAAATGATCAGTTAAACAGATTCAGTTCTTTGGAACAATAATTATTTTGTGTCAAGACTTTTTTGTTTTTGAGAACTTTGTTTCTGTCTAATTTTCTTTTTAGAGAACATCCTTTCTGCTCCTGAAAGCTTGGAGTAGCCTGAACATTGATGATGTTTGGTCCTGAAGAATGTAGTTTATTCGCATTATCGCATTTCAAATGTATATGCACAATCAAAGTTTCATTGTTGAATAGTCTTTTTCAAAATGGATGGCTTTCTACATTATTGATTATTGTCAAAGGAGTTGTCACAGGGATGGGGGTGGGTGCAGTTGAAGCAGTATCCTCAGTGAGGATATGGAAATGTCCTAGAACTGTTGCTGAGATGTACACACATGAATGCCTCAAGCCATTTTTTCAGTCTGTTGGCGATTTCTTCAGCAGGAAATGAAAATAACTGGTATAAATGCTTTTTCACCTTCAGAAAGGAGAGTCTCATGCATGTTTGTAATGTAGCACTAAACAAACCAGTATTTGAATAAACAGCCAGGTATTCATAGTTTTATTCATTTTTCAGCTTTTTTTTAATTTGGAAACGACCACATTATTAATAAAAATCTTCAAATTATCTCCGTATACTAGCGTCTTGCCTTATAGTCTCCATTTAATTCTTGTTATTGTTCGACTTAATAAAGGTCTGTAACACAATGTTGTGTTTGCATGCACACAGTTTTCTGAATGTAGTATATCCTAAATTAGTCAGATTTACAGACAATACAACAATATCAACCTGGCATTAATACATTTCTTTAGTGCTTCTTTAGGTAGATCTAGACTAACCTAGGGGTAATTAAAGACTTTTTGCAGCTTAAATTTGTACATGTATATTAACCTCATCTAAATTCACTGGCCAATTTATCAGGGGCATTTAATATAGGGGCACTTTGCAAGTACAATATAGAGACATTGGAATTACACCCATATATTATTTGGGTGGTGGATCATTCTCAGGACACAGGGATGCAAACATGGACATTTTAAAGACTGTATATATTTTATTAAACACACCTTAAAGTTGCTGTATTTTTAAAGAACCAGTTTGTTTTAGTCAGTCTCTTTGTCTACATTAGTGGTCAGTTTCTGACCACAGGAACAATCTTGGCTAGATATTTTTTGGCTGGCAGATTATTCTCAACCCAGCACTACTATGTTGATCTTGCTGCTGTGTAGAGAACTTTCCTGAGCTGGTTTGTTTCCACTGATGGACAGGTTACAGTTTTAAAAATAAGCCTGCACAAAGGGTAGAACCATTTGTACAACCCCAAACCAGAAAATTTGGGACAGTATGGTAAACGCAAATAAAACACAAAAGTAGTGATTTCTAAATTTACTTTGACTTGTATTTCATTGCAGACAATATGAACACAAAATATGTCATGTTTTG
>JBBPDA010150701.1:0-19748 GCA_037974385.1 Arnoldichthys spilopterus | reverse complement strand
TCTCTCTCTCTCTCTCCCCTTTCTCTCTCTCTCTCTCTCCCCTTTCTCTCTCTCTCTCTCTCCCCTTTCTCTCTCTCCCCTTTCTCTCTCTCTCTCTCTCTCCTTTCTCTCTCTCCTTTCTCTCCTTTCTCTCTCTCTCTCAGATACAGAATGAGGAATAAGAAGGTCACTGGGGGAATGAGGCCGTCTCCTCTTCCTCAGGCAGCTGTGCCCAAATCAGTCTCCATTAAGCCTTCTCTCCATGCTGCGGAGACGGCTCTTGGGGGTCAGCAAAGCCATGATCAGGAGGCGGAGTCCGAGGATTCACCCCCCACCCGTCTCGTCCCCAGAGGAGGAGAGCACGAGCAAGAGGAGGGGCTGCTAGGTCTTCCCAATGGTACCAGTGGGCTCCACACTGCCAGCCAAGACCAGTGAGGCCTCTTCTACTTCCAGCTGCTTTTTTTAAAGCTAGTAATGGTTTGAAACCTGTGAGATTTTGATGGGAAAAGAATGGGAGATTTCTTTTAAAGGTTTATCACTGTTTTCAAGAATATTAAACAAATTTAGAAGGATGTGTCTGAGTATCCGTCCTGATTAGTGAGAGGGAGTATAGTAAGTGGCTGGCAGATTGGGGGTGTGTGTGGTGTCTGTGATGATTACTCATAGGGCAGATTCTGAGTGGGAGAACACCTGATTCTTACGTGATCTTCTCAATGAGTTTTTGTAGTCTGAGACACCAGGCACATGGCGCTGAGGGCACTCAGTATTGAGGGCATCGCTTGGTGTCAGTGAGCTAAATCACTTCAGTTTGTCATCTGCTACACTCAGGAGAACCTGGATTAATCTGACCTTTGATTACTGATGCATCCGAAAGCCAGAAATGATCAAAAGTTTAATTTCAAAACACACACTCTACATTTGTAAGAATCTTGGATGTAAAAAGGTTTCAAGAGAATACCGACTGATGCAAAACGCATTTTTTCTCTAATAAGGTGGTTTTTCTTGTGTGTAAAACCCACTCTTGGCAACATATGGGGGGAACAAAATGGATTTCTGAAAGGGCCGTTTAATGCATTTTGAAATGAAGTCTTTGTAGGGAAAAATAAACTGTATCTGCTTCTTAAATAATCAAAAATTACATACATTTATAATACATTTAAAGGGAAATTGCATTTTACACATTGCAAACTGGAAATAGTCCAGTAAACCACCGCTCAAGCTTCATGTGTATTGTGTTCATACATATATATATATATATATATATATATATATAATGATGATGATTTTAACTTTCTTTGCAGGTCAATTCGCTTCACCGTGTCTTTTGTGTAATTGTCCACCACGATTGTTTTTTAGGCCAAAGTCTTTTTTTTAGCCATAGCAGTTTAGGGCCAGATAGTCCAGCTGGGTTTCCCGGTGTCCCAGCGGAAGTAAGTCCAGGATTGGGAAACTTTAGGCGAGGGGAAGGCACCAGGTGTTCAGCACACCTGATTCAACTCACCTGTTCATTGCCAGGTTTAGTGAGTGTGTTTGACCAAATTGCTAGACACCAGCCCTCAGTACTGGACTTTCGCACCCCTGCACAAAGGCTTACTGGTATTATGAGCAGCTCTTGTGCTAGCTCCGCCTACAACACAAGTTGGGTTATGCATCAGTCCTGTCGTTCACATTTCACACATTCTCACACTCTTTAGCTCAGGAGGGGCTTGTTCATGAACGGAGTAGTAGACTGAGGTACGTTGGAAGCGGGGAATACCCTGTGAAGGTAGCAGAGCGTCTCCAGGACGAAAGTTGAGAAATGCGGTGTTGCCGTTATGGATTCCTCTTAAACCATTCGTCTTCTTCCCTCTGGCTCTCAGGAAAATGGCTTCTCCTCCAAAGGCTCCGTCCAGTCCAAGTCAAACCCCGGCTGCGTTGGGGCCTCCCCCTGCTGTAGCTCCTGCAGAGGGTGGTGCGTTGCTGCCCAAACGGAGCTCTTTCACTTCCAGGGGTCACCCTGAGGGCAACCACTTCCATGATCAGCGCAGCCTATACGAGTTGCCCCCCTGCTCACCATCCAGTGAGTGCCCCAACACACCCTTAAACACATGTGCATGTATAGTGGTGCTTGGAAGTTTGCAAACTCTGTTTCTGTACAGATATGACCTAAAATATGATCTGGATGTAGATAAAAACAACCCAAACGGACAAATTAGACAAGGAATATTGGTCATTTATTGGTGGTGGAAAATGATCGCTCTTAATTTGGTATTGGTTCATTTTTTCAGTCCGTGTAATGAGTCCGATGAGTCTGCACGGCCTTGTTTTAATAAAAATAATAATTGTATATGTTTGTGGAGGCGTGTCCTACCATAAACCGGTATTTCCTAAGACCTCAGACAGGATTTATGCTCATCAGGTTGGAAAAGGTTACAAAACCACCTCCTGAAGAGTCTGGCCTGCAGTTCCAAAGGGTTCCCCTGTACTCACACCCATGTCCTTGGTCCGTAAACACAGGTGTGTAGTCGGAGTTTCAACAGGAGTGTGGGAATGTTTGGAAACATGTCCCTCAAGCTTCGATTAGTAGTGCTAGTCTATGGTTATGAGTTACAACTCACTTTTTCTGCTGCCGCGTAACCTGTTTGCTTATACCGTTAGTCGACTGATCTAGTCATGCTGCGTTTGTCATTGTGAACACACTCGAGCACCACAACGAAATGCGACCTCTGCATTTAACCCATCTCACGTGGAGCAGTGGGCAGCTACCAACAGCGCCCGGGGAGCAGTGTAGCGGGACGGTACTTTGCTCAAGGGAACCTCAGTGGTGCACAGGCCGGGACTTGAACCTGCGACCTTCAGGTTCCAAAGGCAGCGTCCTAACCACTAGGCCTCCACTGCTCTATAATATACTACTACAATTGTTGTTGTTTTCGTAGTAGAAATAAATACATGAGTTATAGAGCTATATCACCACCCTACACTTCCTGCAGTGTTTTGCAGTCTATCTGGATGACTGGCTGACAGAGTTGGTTTCTTTCAAGAAGAAAAAATCCAAAAAAACCCACCAACGTATCTTGAATTTAAAATGGGCAAATTTCCATAAACATGAAGCCTAGATCCTCTTGGAGGGTCACAGTGCATCTGAGCAGAGTTCAGTTATTTTTTCCCCCGCTTTAGCAGAACTGGTTACGAAATGTTGCCCTGGAGCAGACAATTTGATTTTAGTGGGGAGTTCGTTTTTTTTTTTTTTTAAGTGGGTCATAAAATTAATGTATTTATTTATTTATTTATTTTTTATCTCTTCTAACTCCTCTGTTTATTTTCCCCTTTTCACACCTTTTTCTCCTCTTATTCCTTCTCTAGGTGATTACTACCCTTCCGTGGTGAATCCCCTCAAACCTTGCGTGCCACGGTTTTCCCGCTCCAGTCCCGCCTTCGACTCCTCGGCCCCGCCACCTCTGGCATCGCCCTACCTGGAGCCACCCCCTTCCCACCCGTCCCGGGATCGTTTGGGCCACTTTTCTACTGCAACCACATATACACCAGTCCACCACACCCACCCCCATGGGCACGGGGTCTACGCACCGGTTTATGACAGCCAGCGAGGCTGGAGGCCGGTGCTGTACCAGAGGCAGGATGGCAGGAGTAACTCCCTTCCTCCAGAAGTCCTGCACTCCTCCATCTACCAGCCTCCACTGCGAGAGCGCTTCAACTCGCTGGATAGCCCGTGCTGCAGCGCTGCGGACAGGAGAGCTGCACTGCACAGGGTATGGCCTGTTCTGAAGGATAGTGGTGTAAAACTGGTCTGAAGGTGGGGGATGCCATTGGGCTGGTTTTGGGGGGTGGTCGTCCTGGAGGTTTGAGACCCTGATAAAGAGCATAAATATTGTTAGATATTAATAGTGAAGTAGTAGTTGGTATTGTCAGCCAATGGCTGGGCATCAAACCCGGGACCCCTTTAAGATGGTACCAGTCAATGGCTGGGCAGCCAACCTGGAACCCTTTTAAGATGGTACCAGTCAATGGCTGGGCAGCCAACCTGGAACCCCTTTAAGATGGTACCAGTCAATGGCTGGACAGCCAACCTAGAACCCCTTTAAGATGGTAGCAGTCAATGGCTGGACAGCCAACCTGGAACCCCTTTAAGATGGTACCAGTCAATGGCTGGGCAGCCAACCTGGAACCCCTTTAAGATGGTAGCAGTCAATGGCTGGGCAGCCAACCTGGAACCCCTTTAAGATGGTACCAGTCAATGGCTGGGCAGCCAACCTGGCAGCCCTCTTTTGTGTGTATTTTGGGAAGAAAGCAATCAGAACCAAGATCCATGAACACAACAATCCAAAAATATTCTTCATGGTTTTTTTGGTCTGTTCCTTTTCTTAAAGAATGATCATTGGTTGTCGGGTCTGTTTACACCTCATAAGACATGAAGACTGACCACTTCTTCTTACTAAAATTAACAATTTTCCTGCTTGTTCATCTCTGTAGATCTGATCAGTAGCTGCGCTATTTTCACTGCAACCTTTCAGCTTTCATGAAGCGGATGGTTGTGGCTTGCAGTTGTCTGAAGTGGTTTCTGTGGGAGTAAGGCTTTCTGTTTGTGGTGCAGGATTCGTACGGGCGTGCTCCGCTCAGCTACGAGGATTTCTACAGACTTAAGCAGGAGCAGTGGCCTCATCAGCACAGCAACCACACCAGAGCGCAGCCTTCGCCCATGCTCACTGTGGAGGTAGGGCACCGTTGAATTGGAGTCGTTAAAAAGTATTAATTTGTCGACTTGGACGTCAAGCGAGAATCTTCCTCCCTCAGTGTTGTTTTAAGCTATTTAAAGCGGCGCAGTTGCTCAGCAACCGATGCATCTGAGCACGCATCGATTCTGCAGCAAAGTGTGTGTGGACATGAGCTCACAGAGGAAGATTTGGCACCAGAGACCCATGCTGGCTGACTCACTCCACTGCTATTCTTTTCATGTCCGCCTGTTGCGTTTCAGTGGGTGTGAGAGAGGAGAAAAGGATGAAATGCCTTATTCACGTTGCCTCACTCTGTTTTCTCCGTTTTCTTCTCTTCCTCCAGCATGTGGACAGCGGGGTGTGTGTGAGCTGTAAGTGTGGGGCCGGGGAGCCCCGTTACTCCCCCTGGTCGTGTGGCCCATTTGACCAGGAGTCTCTTGGCTCCGCCCACTCCTGTTCCCAGCATGCGGTAAGTCACCGCAGGTCACGTTCACGCTAGTTCTGTTCTGTCACGTCAAGGAAAACATCCTTTATTTAAAAAAAGCACACACTCTTCTCTTTCTCGTTTTCAACCTCTCTCCTGCTTTATCTCTTGTTTCTCACCCCCCCCCCCCCCCTTCCCACACACACACATACCCCCCACCTGCCTGATACTGAGTGTGTCCCTCCTGCTGCTGGAACAGTTCTGACCTCTTTTTTATCAGAGTCCGCATCACTCTTTACACCACAGCAGCTCTACTGTGGGATCAAACCAGACAGGCTAGCCTTCACTCCCCACATGCATCAATAAGCACTGGGTGCCCATGACCCTGTCGCTGATTCACCGATAGCCTTTCCTAACACTCCACAGGACCTGCTGTTTTGGAGGAGCTCTGACTCCGTCGTGTAGCCATCACAATAAGGCCCTTACACTTCCCTATTTTTCCTACTTCCAGCACATAAACTTTAAGAATTGACTGTTCACTTGCTGCCGAATATGTCCCACCCCCCTTACAGGTGCCATTGTAATAAAATAACTAGGTAATCAATGTAGTTGCCCTTACCATGAGGTTTTAATGTTATGGCTGATCCGGATGAGGATGTTTCTCTTCTGATCTCTGCGCTGCTCTCTCTGCAGGAAGTGGAAGGTGCAGGTAAGCACTGGCTGCACATTTTGGAGCCATACAGGCGTGTGAAGGAGGAAGACCCAATCATCCCCTTTGGGGAGGGACCCATCATTTCCAAGTGGGGCGCCATTTCCCGTGCCTCTCGGACAGACTACCACACCACCGAGCCTGTGCAGGCCCTGGCCGCACAGGGCAGAGCCAGCACCACACCCATTAACTTCAGAGGTGCGGATCAGCCATAACTCCTCCCCTACAACTTGCTTTTAGAGCAACAGCACTGTAGACAGTTCAGAGCATCTTTTACACATCACATTTTTAATGTTTTTTTTGTTTTTTTTAAGGAATTTGGTAAAAAAAATTAATTTCTTGTTTCGTTTGGCACTGTGAAGCTAATGCAGCTAATACGTAATAGAACCTTATACACCGCCAGTGCAAGCTGCATGGCTATATCACTCTATATTTTATGGGCAGTGGAGGCCTAGTGGTTAGAACCTTGCCCTTGTGAACTGAAGGTTGCCGGTTCAAGTCCCGGCCCGGGCACCACTGTGGTTCCCTTGAGCAAGGTACCGTCCCACTACACTGCTCCCCGGGCGCTGTTGGTAGTTGCCCACTGCTCCCCGTGTGCACGTGTGATGGGTTAAATGCTGAGGTCACATTTGCTTGAAACCATGTCGAGTTGTTCAGTAATGCCTGATAGATTTGCTTATGTGGTTTCTGACCCTTATGACTGGGGGGGGGGGGGGGGACACAGCGTTCATCGTTGTGTCCATTGTGCCAACGTAAAGAAGCAGACGTTGTGTGATGGCTGATCTGTGCTATGGGGGAATATGGTGTGAATTTCAGCGTTTATGTATACATCACTAAAAGTTCAACGCTAACTGTTGAAAGATGTTTTCGCTTGATTTAATGTCTGATGTGCCTTTTCCAACCACCTCGCAGATTATGGCCGTCATCTTGAGCATGGCGACTGCCGGTGGGGTCCGTGCAGTTTCGACTCCAGTCACTCCAGTTTTCTAGAGAGGTAATGGAATCTGTATGTGTCTCTTGCTGTGTTTTTGCCTATAAATGTGTTAACCAGAGGTAGACTGAGACTATAACATTTCCAGCCTCAGTATGTTAACTTAAACACTCCCAAGGAAAATTGTTTTGAAATGAATTGGCCAAAAATGTAGGCCCTGTCCACACGGATGTCTGAATCGAGCTCCGGAGGACCGTATCTATCCCATGATTCTTCCGTCACCGTGTGAACCCAGTAACAGCGACAGTATTTTCGCCGTATCGGGAGGATTTTTAACACGACGTCAAGGTTCAGGTGTAATAAAGACACAGATCTATATTTTACTTTAAATGAAAGATGAAGCTCCAACCCCACAGGTTCAAAACTGTCTGGACTGTCTCATTACTGCCCCCTATAGGGAACGCACAGAATTTCAGTCTGAGCTTCAGATTGGCGGTAAATAAATGTGAGCGTTACGTCATATTGAAGGCAAACAAACACGGCTACAAAAACGCAGATGAGCTCAGAGTGCACTTCACTTATCCGAGAGTTGAGCGACCATGTGGACTAGGCCTTAGGGTTGCATGATCTGGACAAAATACAGGTGCAATGTTTATCAGTATATTAACAGGCAGCCTGTGTGATTTGCTTTGTGCTCTTTGTTCGTAGTCCTCTCCCCCTTCTGTAATGAGTGGTGCTTCATCATTTTCCCGTCTGTATTTACCAACTTAAATGATATTATTATAATTTTTATGAGCCAACATATTTCCTCTGTTCCTGGGACTTGAATCAATCCGCACCAATCGTTTCAGTTCTGCAGTTATCATCATGATTTTTATCCCCTTTGAAATTTTCTTGCAGTAGCTGATTTATACTATTGTGCCGCCGCGCGCCTTGAATGGCCGCTAACAGGGAGGCAAAACACAAAAAAAAGCAACAATTACCCCCTAAACCTACCAGCACTAGGGGCCTTTTTTAAAAAAAAACCAAAAAAAAAAACTTTGTGTGTGGTGTCAATGATGATTACTCATAGGGCAGATTCTGAGTGGGAGAACACCTGATTGTCTCACCTGATCTCACTAATGAGTTTCGATTAGTCTGAGAACACCAGACACACACGTTTATACATCACATGTTAAATTTAGCACTGAACTGACTGAGCGTGTGTGTGTGTGTGTCAGTGATTGCAGGCGCAGCTCCTTCAGCAGTGGGGGTAAACGGAGAGTGGACTTGCTGGTTCCAGATGACCTTGAAATTAAACCCGACCGGGACATCGAACTGGAGCTTTCTGTTCTCAACATGGAGGAGTTGGAGTCACAGGAGCCCCAGCCCGAGGTAGATACAGCAGCAGATAGCACTGACGTCGCCATGCGCTTCCATTCAAGGTTGAACACATCAGAGCATGAAAGTGTGGTTCTGTCCCGAAAGCTGCACCTACTGAAGTTTTTAATGTTTATGTAAAGGGGTCTCTACAGCTGCGGCCTGGGAACCACCTCACTAGTGTGTTCAGCGATCCGTCAGCAAGCTCACAGACTGACCAGCAATTACCTGACCACATGATGGACGCTCACTTGTTGAAGAAGATGGCGTTTAGGTACTCGCTGCTCTATTCACTCTTAATTCTTTGCGTTACAGTGGAAATGACTTGCTCCATTGCAACAATCTTTCTAAAAACATGCGACAGGACCTGATTATCCTGTTCTGATCAGTAAACCGCATTAATGCTACTTGTTCATGTAAATTGTGGTTGATTTTTGCCACTATGATCAAATAGGTCTTAAAAAAAATCAGTGTAACTGTCATGGCAATAATTTTTTCAGTGTGTATCGATTATATAGACAAACACCGATCAGGCAGAACATTAACACCTGACGGGTAACATGAATCACATTGACCTTCTATTTTATTACAGAGGCACCTGTCAGGGGGTTGGGATATAGTAGGTAACAGTCAGTTCTTGTAGTTGTTGTGCTGGAAGCAGGAAAAATAGGTGAGCGTAAAGATCTGAGCCACTTTGACAAAGGCCGGCAGCAGGTCTTGAGGAGTTCTAGGTGTGCAGTAGTTCGTACCTACCAAAAGTGATCAAAGGAAGGAAAACTGGTGAATCTGTCAAGGTCAGGGTTACCCAAAGTCCAATGATTTATGTGGGGAGTAAAGCCTCTCTGGTCTGACCCCACAGATCAGCTGCTCTGGTGTAGAAAGCGATGCTGACCCTGATAGAAAGGGGTCGGAACACACAGCGCACCACAGTCCGAGCTGTTCCAGCAGCAGGAGGGGGACAGATTCCACATTTGGGCAGGTGTTAATGTTTTGGCTGATTGGTGCTTTATATATAGTTTAAAAAATAATAATTTCATCGTCTTCACGCTGGAAAATGTTCGCGTCCTCTCTTGAATGATGAATGTTTTTGCAGAACCTGAGGATCTGTGTCTTGTCTTTTTTTTTCTTTTTCTTTTTTTTTTGCACATTCAGTTCCGGTGTGTATCACTGATGCGCTTGTGTATTTGCAGGAAGCCCCTCTCCCCTGGAGGCCTGAGCTCTGGAGGCATCGGCATGAGAAATCTGGTGATGAAGTCTGGCTCAGTGAGACCCGCTGACACAGCGGGACCAGGCTCGGGGAAAGAGATGCTCCTCAATGGGAGCTGAGTCGACGTCCTCATCTCCGAATCCCCTCTGGATCGAAGGGTCATGAGGCCGCAGTATTCCTGTAGTCCTTACAGCTCAAGCTGCCCCCCCCCTTCTATCCCTCGCCACACCTACTCCTTTTCTCCAGCCAACACAGTCGTTCTGTGTCCAGTTTCCTATAGGACGTTCAGGGAAATAATCGAATCAATGTGATTGTGGTTGACTGCTGATTTACTGTACTTTTATTCATTCCCAAGGAAAAAATTGGGAATTTCAAAGTAAGCATAGATGGCACAGTGCCCCAGCATGCGCTCGTATATGTTGGTGTTTCCAGGGTTATCGCAGCTCTATGCTTTGAGGCTAAAACAGTATTAAAACCCCGCTGTCTGTTTTTCAGAGCTACCGGGGTCCTTCTGATATGCTTTTGCCCTTCATTTCTTACTTATGCAAATGTGTTTACGTTTACAACCCCATCTCAGGTCACCAAGCTGTCCGTGTCGCCCAGTCCAAATGCTCGCCGCTGCCGCTCTTTAGCCAGTGAAAGGCTGCGTTACCCTCGCACGACAGCTCAAAAGTAAAACATGGGCTTTTGCGGATCCTAGCTAATGAAAATCTACTGCATTAAGAAGTTTCAGTTCCTGCCAGTAGGTTTCTATAGGCGTAATACGATGTTTACAGTGTGTATGTATGGGGGAATAAGCCGGGTGCTCAGTAAATACTGTACATTGCATATGTCCCAGTGCAGTATTGGAATTACGTGCATGAAATGTGTGCTTTTTATTCATAACTTGTTTTTTGGGGTTTTAGGAAACAGCCTGGGCCGTGGTATCGTGTGTGTATATATATATTTTTTGCTACTTTTGTTCAGGCCTGTTTTCTTTTGGCTAAGGGCTCTGTGAAAGTGGCAGCAGTACTGTGTGCACAGTGACCATTGTGACCAGATTAGCTTCTTTCGCTTCTGACGAGGCTTCGGTTTTCACACTGCATATAAACCCAACGCCAGCCACTGATGTGCCAGCGCTACTTCTCGCCGGTGACTGACCGCAGGAAGTCGTAGTTCAGCTCGAAATAGGAGAAGCATTGTTTCGCTTCAGAAAAGGCGGTTTTATCAGCCGTGTATGGAAGTTTGGGGATGTTTTTCTCTAGTTCCCCATTCGCCGCCTTTTGTTCAAGCACGGACGGCTTCACAGCGGCCTTCCTCCTCCAGTTCGGCGCGTGCGATTTAAGGTCTCCGATTGGGCGCGAGCCGCCGCGCTCTGCCTCCTCCTCACGATGAAAATCCTCTCCCCAGACGCAGCTTCGGTTCGAACGAAACATCGCTAACTTCCGTGAAGTTGTTCGTCGAGTATTTTGTATCAGGAATCTTTCCTTCTGTGTTGGCAGTTTGGTCATCAGAAATCAACGTCGCCTGCTTCCTTACTGTGTGTGTGCGCGCTGCAGGTTTTCTCCCTGGTCCATCACAGGCTGAAATGAACGTGTGCGGCCCAGTTGTGTCCTGCGTTGTCCGAAAACGCCCCGTGTTCTACGGCAGTTTCGTGCACCTTGTCGTGTTTTTTCTTCCCCTGTGTGGGTAAAAAGTTAAGGGAGCGAAGGAAAGCTGCGTTGCCGTGCTTACGGGTTGTATCTCCTATTTATAATGGGCTGGGTTCTTTGATGCAGATGATGTGAATGGGGGTGGAGGAGCTTCTGCCGGTGCACAAGCTGTTTTCTACTGTCCAATCATTTTTTGTGCTTTTACCGCGTGAAACTGGTCACTGGTCAGAATCTAGTGCCTGAATGCCTTTGTTTTTAGTGTGCTCTTAAAGAAAACAAGGGTGCCAGAAAGGGTTCTTCAGAGGAATGTTTTAGGAAGACCACCCGTAGTTCCCTAGAGAACCTTTTAACGCAGGGTTCTTTGAAAAAACCATCTTTTTCGTGAATGAGCTGTGGGTGTGAAGAACCTTTTTAATGTGGAAGCTCTGCAGATGTGGGAGTGGGGATGGAGAGAGTCGCGTTTCTGTAGCCGAGCAGTAAGTGTGTGTAATGTACTAGGTTCTTCAGGTTGATTTGGAAGAACAGATGGAGAGTTTCTAGTGGGCTGTATTTTCTGCTAAGTTAGTGTCGCACATGATCATACGATTGTCGTCGTTTCCAAGAAACCAGGTGTATGTTGTGGGTGTGGTGAGGTTCGTGCTCTGTAGCTGCCGTTATACTCACCCATTCAAGCAGCCTTGAAGAGTTCGACGCGCTCCTGCTTACAGCCTTCAGTAGAGAGGACGGACGCTTTGGCCATCATTTCACAATGTGGACGCCTGCTCTTTTCAAAACTTGGTTACATTTGCCTAAAATATCTTGATTTTGAGCACCTGTAATTCTCAGAGTAGCACCTGTAACTGAAGAAAGCACACCTGGACCCGATGCAAAATTTATCCTGTCTGAATTGGCTTAGGTTACTTAGGTTATTTATTTATTTTTTTTTTTTTTTCCTGTTCTCTGCTGTAATCCGCTTGGATTTTTATATTTGTTTAATATCAAGTTTGGTCTCCATCACTCGGCCCCACCTGCAAGTTTAAAGACCTTCCACTCAGTGTAAACGTTCTGTATCCTCCACATTTACGCCGCAAACCTTTTCTGGATGTGTGTTTTCAGTGAGTTGTCCACCATCTCTCGACTGTTCATTTCTTGTCCCTGTGGCCTGGCTTTCTCCCAAACCTGTACCGTCATACTTTGTAAAAGCAAAACAGTGAGGGAGAAGTGTGCGGCTCCTCTGTCTTCATGCTTTTCCCCCCCAAGCAGTTTTGCTGGGAGTCTCTAAAAACGCAGGTGTTGTGGGAAGAGAACGGACTCTACAGCTGAAATTTGAATGAAGTTTTATTTGTTCCTTCTGCCAATCAGGTGTGTGTGTGTGTGGTGGGTTTTTTTTCCCCCCTCTTTTGTTAGGCCTTCTTTGTTCGCCCATATAGGGAAGAGGGAAAATCTACTGATGGCAACTTCTGCACTGAGTTGTTTGAATGCGAGTGTGGTTTAACTAATGTAGCTTCACTGTTCAACATTTGTTTACTGCTTTGGACGGCTGTCTCCCTCTGATTGCTGAGAGTTTTTTGGGGGGGGGGGGTGTTAGATCAGGGTTAGTAGAAAAGGCATTTTTCTAAAAAAAAAAAAAAAATTGGCTCTTCCTGCTTTTTTTTTTTTTTTTTTTTTTCAATTTTATTTCTTTTTTTCCTCTTTTTCTCCACTTCCCCTTACCCGCCAAAATGCTTTCTTTGTTTCTGAGCTCAGCTTGGGGTTGCACATGCATGATGCCATTTACACTTGAAAGAAGCGTGCGTGTGGTCGCGTAGCTGTCCATCGAGGCCGGTGTGACCCGTACGCTTGTGATTCTACTGCCTCCTACTGTCGAGGTCTCGCGCATGCTTCGCCATGTGCCGTCGCTTGGCGTTCCGCTTTCCTGTCCGCCCGCAGCACTTAAGCCCGTTTTTATTCGGAGACTCAGACACCCGTGTTCTTTCCACTGGAAACGTTGTGGTTCTTTTGTATTTTGAATTTTAAAAATTTGTCGAGCTGCAATAAATTGGCAGGCTTGGTCATAATGATATGCGCTTGCACGTCATATGTACGACCGCGTGAAGGAGCTTTTCTCGATATTTTTACGTCTGTATTAGACATTTCCTTTTGCGAATCTATTGTTCGATTTAATTGTAAATGTAATACACGATGGTACACATCCGTCAGTTTATACAGCCAGAGCCATCATTGGATGGACTTACCTGCACAGTTTTATGATGATCACCTATATTTAGAATGAAGAAAATATTTATGAGAGGTTCTAAAGGTTAGGAATATCTTTTGATGAAATAAAACTATTTTGATGCGTTTTCGTTTGCTCTTTTTGTTTGTTTTTTTTTCCGAAAGCGCCACTCAACAACGTTCCCCCTCTCGCTTCTGGCCATGCGATGCAGGCTCGAGTTTGATACGTCTATGGACATGTACCCACTGCAGGGTGGGTTACTCGTACCCCCACCCCTCTTCTCGCTTTTTGTACCTTGGCTTAGGTCTGCTCCACTGTACCGAGCAAGCTGATCACATGAGATGAGCTTAAAGATCATGATGTGTAATTGCATGCGGAGGTAATAAAGGTTTCATCATTAAACGGGCTTCGTCTCCTCTTTTCCAAGCGCTAGAGCCATCTGGTGGACGAGTTGCGGTACTGCAGGTGCCTTTCACACAGGAGCACACGTGGATTCAGCCAGATTGTTTCACTTAAGTATGCTGCAGTTTTACAGTCACAGCTGACCGAGTGATTCTCACACGCCCTACACTTTTTGTTGTTTTCCCTCATGTGGCTACAAACAAAAAATCGGTCAATTAATTTCCATGTACACAAGTCAGTTGTTTAGAATTAAACAGACCGTTTTTGCTTCTGTTCCTTTATGAGCCGTATGTCCCAAATCATTTTTCCCAACATACAAGTTGAATATTCATTCTTCTTGAACACTTAAGTGTCTTAATTGTCATTGGGAACACACCCAATTACACAAAATGCATCACAATGAAATGTGATCTCATTTAACCCATCACGCAGCAGTGGACAGCTATGAGAAGCTCCTCGGGTGCAGAGTAGTGGGACGGTACCTTGCTCAAGGGTACTTCAACAATACCCGGGTCAGGACTTGAATCTGCAGCCTTCCGTTCACAATGGCAAGGTTCTAAACACTCTGCCACCACTGTCTGAACATTGAGTGCGCTCAGATAAACTACCGCCAGGTGACGTTCCATACATGTTCTTGTTACAGTATTAGGGTTTGGATATATTAGGCATCAAATGAACAGTCAGTTCTTAAAGTGGATGTCTTGAAAGCAGGAAAAATGAACAATCGTACGGATCTGAGGCCCAAAGTGTGACTGCAAGGCAACAGAGTCTGAGTATCTCCCACCACTGCAGCTCTGGAGCGGTGTTTTTTGTTGTGCAGGGGTAAGTACCTTCTAAAGGTGAGTTGAGGAAGGACAATCCACAACAGGTTCATGGGTGTCCAAGGCTCACTGATGCACATGGGGAACAAGTGCTAGCCCAGCTGGTCCGATTCAGTCAGAGGGCCTGTTGCCTGCTGTTCACTGCTGAAAAAGTAGCTTCAATGTGCTTGTGAGCATCAGAACTGGCCCATGGAGCAATGGAGGGTGGTCTGGTCTCATCACATTGTCTTTTACAGTATGAGGAGAACTGGACCTGCGATAAAACCAGGATCTACCATAGGAAGGGGGGTGGGGACGGGTGTGATACTTTGGGCAATGTTCTGCTAGGAAAGCTTGTGTCCTGGCGTTCATGTGGACATTACTTAGATACTTAGATTAGCCTGCCTAAACACTGTCACAGGCCAAGTGTACACACGCTCTCATGGCAACAATACTCCCTAAAGGCAGTGGCTGCTTTCAGCAGGACAATGCACCAGCATAGTTCAGGAACAATTTGAGGAACATGACAAAAAGTTCAAGGTGTGGACTTGGCCTCCAACTTCCCAAAAACCCCAGTACAACTTCCTGCATTATGAAACATGCAGTTGCTAAACAACCTTTTCATGTAAAGCAGGAAACCTGGAACCCTGAGTGAAGAAATTATGAAAATTTGCGAGTTTCAGTGCCAAGACGTGACCGTAATATGTGTAAAACAGAGGCCCAGACTGGTCTGCTTTATTATACTGTCACTGTTCAACAACAACGAGGAACTGTCCCCACATACACACCCTCCCATTTAACACATTTTTACTATTTATTATTAATATTTCACATTATGCCGCCGTCCTCTTCCTGCTCCCTGTGTCATGTTTACGTCTCACCTGTGTAACGTCTTCGTACAACCTGCTACTAGATCTGCTGCACTGGTCTCTGTCTTTGCACCGTCCTGCAGTGTTTGCACACACTGCACTTTGTCATATATGTAGTTTGTGTGAAAGTGACTCTGTCATTGTGAACACACTCAAGCACCACAACAAAACCTCTGCATTTAACCCATCACACGTGCACACGTGGAGCAGCGGGCAGCGACCAACAGCGCCCGGGGAGCAGTGTAGCAGGACGGTACCTTGCTCAAGGGTACCTCAGTAGTGCCCAGGCTGGGACTCGAACCTGAGACCTTCAGATCCCAAGGCAGTGTCCTAACCACGTCCTGTGTTTACATGTAGCACCGTGGTCCTGGAGGAACGTCGTCCCGCTTCACTGTGATGGTGTGAAATGACAAAAGGTTGACTTTGCGAAAAAGCAAGCGTCTCCAAATGTGGAACTGCACAGGAGAAGAGAAGAACGATCCTTACTTCTAATGTAAGTTAATGGAGGAACATTTCAGAACAAGTGGTTCTGGAGCTCTTCTGTTGGTCTGTTCATCATGAAACATCTAAAGTCCAGCTGCTGCGTTGATGCAGAAAAATAAAAAATCGAGGTAGAAAATGGAGATAAGTGGTTTTCTCTGGACGGTGAGGATATTTGGTCTCGAATGTTGGAGCTCAACACCAGCTCTGGAGGACCAGTGTCCAGCACAGCTTGATAGGTCCCCTCCTAACTCACTCATTTACTAAACCTGGCAGTGAACAGGTGAGTTGCAGCAGGTGTGTTTAAGCAGGGACAGTACTGACCAGAGCTCCAGGACCGGAGATGGGCGCCTCTGGTGTAAGTGTAGTGTTGACCCGATATGATCATATTACAGTTTATGAAACTGGCCTTGACTGTAAGAGGGAGGAAGCTGAGTTTCCTAAAAAATTCCAGCATTGCGGTAAGAAAGGAGAAGTGTATGTGTGTATAGAAGTGTAGTAAAGTCTTTAGCACTAGTAGTGGGTGAGTGATCGTCATTGTGAACACAGCACAGCAAACGGTGCCCCACAACGAAACGTGACATCTGCATTTAAACCATCCGGCAGCACCCGGGGAGCAGTGCGTGAGGATGGTACCTTGCTGACAGGCACCTCAGTGGTACTTGTACTAGTCTGGGTTTAGAACTGATGACCTTTAGGGGCAACTTTCTAACTGCCCCTACCGTGGAGTAAAACTATGTGACCACTATGTGACTAATGTCAGAATTCAGCATATTCATGTACTGATGGGAGTTCTGCTGTAATTATGACGACATTTTCTGTCCCGATACCTGGGCTTCAGGTATGGGACGATACAGAGTACCGATCCGATACCATGGTTTAAGCTGTTCGTCTCACTGTGTGGAAGAGCCCGGGATGTGTAAGGTAACGTCAGGCTTGACTTGAACACTGCTTTCTTAACTATGGAATACAAAATGCAACAAATACATATAAACCCATCCATCCACCCTTTTCTTAACCGCTTCTTCTATTTCCAGGTCGTGGGGAAGCTGGAGCCAATTCACCCAGGGCAGGAGATCAACCCATCGCAGGCCAACATATAGACAGACAACCATTCATACCTACAGGCAATTTAGAGCATCCAATCAACCTACTGCAGCCTTTGGACAGTGGGAGGAAACCGGAGAACCCAGAGGAAACACACAAACACAGGGAGAGCTCGCAAACTCCACACAGAAAGGCCCCCGTGGACCCAGGAATTGAACCCAGGAGCTTCTCGCTGTGAGGCGACAGCGCTAACCACTGCACCACCTTTCCACGCTACATATAAACCTATTATCTTAATCATTTATTATTCATTATTAATAATAATTTAACAATAATATTGCATCAGCAACTTTGTAAAAGGAAATTTTAAAAATGAACAAGAATGACCATTAATATGCACATGCACACACACAGAATAAGAGAGGTGAATTGAACAGACCGGCCTGATGTCACTGATACTCGATCCAGTATTGAACCGATATCAGATATCGGATATCAGTATCGGATCAGCGCATCCCTAATTAGGATTTATCACTAGTAAGGATTCAAGACCTTTCCCTGTTCATTTGGATTCCATTTTGATGAGGAAAACATAGTGTGAAATAAATATTAGTACTGGAAACATACATTACATATATATATATAGAGTTTATTTTACATTTAAAAGTGGAAATTAAAGTTTTATTTATTTCCTCGTTTAATGTACAGTTTCAAATGTTTTCTTACTGTTAAAAGCTGAATTATTGCATGTGCAGTGTGCTAATTTTAATAAAACTGCTTTACGTATTTATATAACATCGGCTATCACTAGAAAAAGTCAGTAAATTTGCTGTGATTCCGTTTTTACTTGCTCAAACCTAATTATTTATAGATAATAATACAAAAAGTGCGCGTAAAAATGGGGCAAAAGACTCCAGAAAATAAACCCCAGCAGCGTTTGGACCCACGCGCATGCGCAGTGCGGCCCAGTCTTGCTGTTTGTGTTTACGGCAGTTGTGCTGCTCAAGCTGGGCGATGTTTTGCAAATCTCTACGGAATAAAACATAAATAAAGCCTCGTTTGCGGAAACAGGTAGGACATTTGGTGGGGGGTTCCACGTGTGTTCTGTTCCGTGTAGAGTCAGCGCTGTGCTGCGACCCATAACTGTTTATTCCAAGCTTTTCTCTTCACTAAGTGTCTGTGCGCTTGTACGCACGCTAATATGCGTTGAGGCTTTGCTAGCGTTAGCATCGATGTAGACAACCGAGGAAATCTCTTTCTGCTTTATTTGTTGTACAGTAGCATGCAAATATTTGAGGTCGAATGGTCCTGTGGATAGGCAGTGGTGCTGTTTGTGAAAAATAAGCTGTCGATATCCGTTTTACACATGTCTAAAACGCTCCGGTCTGCACAACACTCGCTAGCTGGGCAGTTTTAGCTTAGCCGCGTTAGCCGCTAGCCGTCAATTAACCCAAGGGGCTTTAGTTTTTGGGGTAGGCCACTTTATCGCCGACTGGCTGGGCGTGTTTGCAGCTTGTCGCTTCAAATATGATCGATTTACAGTCCATGCGACGTTGGTGTTTATTGAATTTGACTTCTTCTGTGGTAGCTCACGCGAAACATGGGGAAAACCACCTCAGACCATCGAGCCACGAGCCACAAAGCTCATAACATTGACCAAAAAGCTTCAGAAGGAGATTCCTAATCGGGATGAGATCGAGCAGGACGCAAAACACACCGAGAACGAGCTGTCATGCCTGCAAAACAGTCAGAGACTTCATTCCCCCAGCTCTGCATGTGTGTATGGGCATGGCCATGCAGCGCTGGACCGCACCTCACACCACCATAAATGGCAGCGGTTTGTGAGCCTCATCTGCTTTCTGTGAACTGTTTAATACACTTTGATTGGATCGTTACTTCGCAGCTGCACGCTGCAGTATCGGGCCAGTGAAGCAGGGACAGGCTGAGAGCTGTTTAACCCATGTGTAGCCCACCCAGCTGCCCTTACATGGGCTTATGGGTACACCTGCGTGGGCTGGGAGATAGGGATGTAGTGATAAACCGGTTTACTTGCTCGATGCGGTGGTCGATTCTAAAAAAAAAGTTATATTCACAACTTTTAATTGTGCTTTCATTATTTTTTATCTTTTATCCCACCTCCTTTATGGGTCTATTTGTGATATGGAACTGAAACTGCACACGTCTTATATCAGTATTAAGGGAGATATAAGCTAACAGTTTAAAGGTAAGGGGGGGGGGATATTACTTTGACTGGCTGTATCTCCCAAAATGTAACTTTCCATGTTATCAGAACCAAAATTGGTTTTGTTTGCACACACAAGGAATTTGTTTTCGGCCGATGGTGTTTCTCTAGTATTTAAACAACAAACAAACAAACAAACTGTACAATACAAAACATATTAGACAATATACAAACTTAAGGTGCGCTTGACACAATGTACGTTATACTCTATTGTACACAAGATGCTGTATACACAATATACATTATTCTTGTGTCATCCAGTACATGTGGTACGATGTGCAATGTAGGTGCGGTTGTATGCAGCTTGTGGTCTTTTTTTACATGTGAGACCCAACGATGTGACCATTTGACATGGAATTATTCACAGGTTGTTGTTGCTGTATGTTTACCACTGATCTATGTAAATGACCTGTGCTCTGATTGGATGCACTCCACTGTGCCTCATCCAGAAAGCAGTACTAGCTGGAACAGGACTGCGTGGCTGCATGGGGCTGACCTGCTGTAGGCCGAATAGGCCAAAATATGTACATGTTGGTGCTCAGGGCATCAAGGTAATAGTGAATTCAAAGCGGACTGTGTTTTTGTACTTCGTTTCCATATATCGTTGTGGTCAGACAAAAGCCTTGTATCTCCAAAATAACAGCTTCACAAGACGAGCACGAAACCCTCTTGAGAGAAAAAAAAAACAAAAAAAAAAACCCTGCATGTTTGTGTGTATTGTGTGTATATATAGTAAGATTTTTATTTTATAGTGTTTTATTTTTA
>JBBPDA010150657.1:0-19753 GCA_037974385.1 Arnoldichthys spilopterus | reverse complement strand
GGATGGGTTCCCCCTTCTGAGCCTTGGTTCCTCCCAAGGTTTCTTCCTACTGCTAGGGAGTTTTTTCTTGCCTCTGTAGCTCTTGGCTTGCTCTTTGGGGGTTCGGACCCGGTTTCTGTAAAGCTTCTTTGTGACAACATCAGTTGTAAAAAGCGCTATACAAATAAACTTGACTTGACTTGACTTGACTATTATGGACATCCCTTCTAGAGTTTTACAATCTCCGCCAACCCATAAAGCTCAAGGACTTTCATCATAGCACTATCATAGAATACCATCTTTCCAAAATGTCAGTTTGTCATATTGCTGCTCGACTACAGATGTTGTAACTTGGAGAGATCTAGGAGCAACAACAGGGTAATTTGTGGATTGGTCAGTAGATTCATGGATTGGGATTCCATATCCTAGCAGCTGCACACAAGCTTATGATTACAGTACACACTGCCAAGCAGCTGGAGTCTAAAACATGCCACCACTGGATACTGGAGCATGAATCATTGTTCACCATCTGGCAGTCTGATGGACAAATCTGTCTTTGGCAGATGCTGGAAGTAAGAATGGTACCTGCCTAAGTGTACACTGACCTACCATAATGTTTAATAAAGCATGCCATTATCAGATAATTATGCTTGCAAAGTACTCATGCTTCCAACACATACATTTTGAGAACTGATTGTTCACTAGCTGCTTAATGTATCCCACTTCATGTAAGATCAATGCAATTCACTTCACCTGTGGTTTTATTGATATGGCTGATCAGTGTATATTACCAGCTTTAAAGCTTGGTAGTGGAGGAGGATCTTAACAATCTGCTTTTTCGTGGTTTGGGCTGGGCTCTTTAATTCAAGTGAAGCAACCTTTGATGTTAAAACTTACAGAGACAGGGGAAGGCCAGTGACCCATGGACAAAGTGGAGTCCATAAATAAACGGTTTGTGGAGTCTGATGTAGAAGAATTGTACTAGTCTGCATGGAGCCAGGTGAATAAATGATAACAGCAAGCCAGGCCTTATCATCAAATGTCAGGCTGAATGGAAGTGAACCCCAATGTTCCAAAATGTAGTGGAAAGCCTTCCTGGAAGAGTGCAGGCTGTTACAGCAGTAAAGTGGTGTACCACCTCCATATAAATGAAAACATTGTAGAGTTTTAAATACAGACCTGTTGCCCAAGAAGCCCTGGTTGACCTGGTTCCCCATTGTCTCCCTTACTACCCTAATTGGGTCAGAAAAATAGAATGTAACAAATTAGTGGGTCAAATAAAGAAAATTGACTTAAGGACCTAAAACTTCATGAACATAAAAATAAATAAATAAATATATATTAGGCATTATAACAATGTAGATTACAACTTTATAATCCCTGGTCATGCTGAGTGAACAATGGTTGAATGTAGATCATCTTTAAAATTCTAGCCATAAGAGCCAAAAAATGCATTGTAACCTTTGGTCCAGGCAATCCAGATGAACCAGGCATACCAGGCAAACCCATCTCACCCTGTAAAAAGACATACAGTTGTAATTAATATATAGACTAAAACTTTTCATATAGACTTGATCTATTATCAGTCTTGACATATGGCTTATCATTTTTAACAAGATTTTAAACAAAATTTTACTGTTCTTACCCTAAAAATACTACTATGTAAATGCAGTTATCAACTATCAGTACTTGCTGCAAGCTATTTGACCTGGAATAGAACTATGGAATATTCCAGTGTTCAAATTCAAGTTCTACTTTATATAACAATGGAACCTCATTACCAGCAATTAAATTCTTGGACTCAGTACCTCCTCATGAAATAATAAAAGTAGAATAAAATAGTTAAAAGGGGAAAAATAATACAAGTAGAATTAAAAAAATATTATAATACAAAAAAAGAAGATAAAGACACAATATTTTTCATGTTATTAAAAAGACCAGCATCCAAGATAATCACATAATTAAAAAAATGATCATAATCACTATGTAAAGATGCTTCTAATTATATAATTATATGGTTTTTTTTTGGTTATGTTACCGAATTATCTGTTAATTTATTTTTAAAAGGTAATAATATAAATGTTTATACATACAATGCTCAGCATAAATGAGTACACCCCAACAGATTTGTAAGAAAAACTTTAGTTTCCTTTTAGAATCAACATTTTCTATGGGATACTAAACTACAAAATACTCCCACAAATGTGGGCCAGTGATTGCAAACAAGATTTGGTAATGTGCTCACACAAAAAAGTAAATGTCCAAACAAATTCATTCAAGACCATGTTGCAAAAATGAGTACACCCCATTAAAAGTCTTAAAAGTAAAGCTAAATTTTAAAATTTAATATCCTAATGAACAAGAAATCAACCACAGGTGAGTCTAATTATTAAGTGGCACTTAATTATAAAGGGGCATTACTTAACAAAGAAACCCCTTCCCATTCCATGCTTTCAGCAATGGCACCACATGAAAGAGAGAAGTCACAAGACCTGTGAAATCGAATCATTTCTTTACACAAGAAAGGTGAAGGCTACAAGAAGATCAGCAAAGCTTTACTTATCAGTCAAAATACTGTAGCAAAAGTAATACAAAAATTTAAGAAAGATGGAACTGTAACCATCTCACAGAGATGTCCAGGCCATCCATGGAAGTTAAGACGTCGACAGGAGCGTCTTCTGAGGAGAAGGATTACAGAAAAACAGCATGCAAGTTCACTGCAGTTAGCTAAAGAAGAAGAAAGCCAAACTGGGGTGACTGTTTTCAATGACACAATACGGCGTACACTGCACAAGAATGGCATGCATGAGTGTTGTCCATGAAGGAAACCTCTCCTAAAGCCTATGAACAAAAAAGCCTGTTTAGAATCTGCCAGGGCCCATGCTGAAAAGATGAAGAATACTGGGACTCTGTACTCTGGAGTGATGAGACCAAGATAAATGTTATTGGAACTGATGGTTTCAAAACCGTATGGCGTCGCAAAGGTGAGGAGTACAAAGAAAAATGCATGGTGTCTACAGTGAAACATGGTGGTGGTAGTGTCCTTATGTGGGGCTGCATTTTATTGAGGGTATCATGAATTCACAGATGTACTGCTCTATATTGAAAGAGAAGTTGCTACCATCACGCCATGCCCTTTGTCATGCAATTTTCCAACATGACAATAATCCAAAACACACATCTAAGGCTACTGTTGCATTTCTTGTAAAGAACAGAGTGAAAGTGATTCAGTGGCCAAGTATGTCTCCTGATCTGAACCCAGCTGAATACCTATGGGGAATTCTGAAGAGACAAGTTGAGCATTACTGTCCATCTAGCATCCAGGCTCTAAAAGAGGTCATTCTTAAAGAATGGAAAAAGATGGATGTTGCAATATGTCACCAACTTGTTCATTCCATGCCTAGAAGACTTGGTGATGTATTTAAAAATAATGGAGGTCATACAAAATACTAGATGTAGTAGTTTTTGTTGAAGGGTGTATTCATTTTTGCTTCACCTGAATTGAGCAAAACTGATGATTTTATAACTTGTTATATTATTAACATTACTTTTATGTTCATGTGTAATAAAAATGTTCTATAAAACTCTCTCTAAAATTTGGGAAATTGTTTTTGTGTTCATTGAGATATTGATTTCAATCTTACTTTTCAAAGGGGTGTACTCATTTATGCTGAACACTGTACATTTTGCTTGTGTGAGACTACAATAGTATAATTTTTTATTTTATTTGCAGGCCTTAGTCTCCCAGTTGGTGCATCTAGCAAGTCAATTGCTGGTCATTATGCCCAGTAATGGCTGGGACTCCAAAAGCACATATAGCCCCCTTTGCATCATGTGTTCATTTAGAGCATTTTTGTGCATATTTTAGGTAATTATGCAGGTATGCAATACGTGCTATACCAATATAAATACTGAGGGGTAGTATACCACCACATGGTGTGACATCCAATGGAGACTGAAAAAACTGTGACTGTTGTCTGTTTCTGCCATTTTCTCAATGTAATTAATATGTCTCCTCAACTGTTTCCCTGTTCATTGCTGAAAAACTAGTATTAAAAAGTATTCCTGTTTCAGCCAGAAAGGATTTGATCGTCTCCTGACATTTCCCAGTTGACATACAAACCCAATTTCTGGGAAAGTGTTTAGTAAAATGCAATAAAATAAATAGCTGCAATTTTGTACATTTTGTGAACCTTCATTTGACACAAATCTACAAAGAATTTGATTAATGTTGTGGCTAAACACACCACAGCACACAGTGTAACACAACGAAATGTGACTTCTGTATTTAACATATCCATGTAGGAATAGTGAGCAGCTGACATGGGCAGCGCCCAGGGAGCAGTGCTTGTGGTGCCTCCAAATATTTAGAATGTTATCCCTGCAACACATTTAAAGAAACATTGCAACAGAACAAGAACAAAAAAGAGTGAAAGTTAATCCTTTTTAAAATATTCCACAGTAAGCAGGTCAAACTGGTAACTGGTGAGGGTATCATGAATAGGTGTAAGAGGAGCATCCACCAAAGGCTCAGTTTTTGCAAGAAAAGATGGCTCATGGCCTCTCACTGCTTTGGGCTGAATCAGTTTAAAATGAAAATTCCCAATGTAAGCAAAGAATTTAGGTCTTTTAACATCTACAGTACATAATATTGTCCATCTCAGTCATATCTCAGTCATATGTATAGTGGGACAATGCTGGAAACTACTGTTCAGTGTGTGTGACTGTGGAGCCCTGAGAAGGCACTGCATGAGGAACTAACTGGGATAAATATAATGAAGTGTAAGTGACTATTTGTCTTTGTGAACACACTTAAGCACCACACAATTCCTACATTCTATTCCATCCAATCTATTACACGTGCAGCAGCATGCAGTGTAGCAGGGCGGTACCTTGCTTAAGGACAAGGGTACCTCAGTAGTGCCCGGCCCGGGACTTGAACCTGCTACCTTCAGGTCCCAAGGGCAATGTCCTAACACTGCCCACCCTCATGGGTCCAGGAGGACTTCAGACAGTCCATCACTTCATCAAAAATGCAACCCATAACTGTATTACACAAAGACAAAGCCATACATCAATGCTATGCAGAAACACCACAGAGTTCTCTGACCCTGAGCTTATCTCAGATAGCAAACAAACCATTTAAAATGTGTACTGTGGTCAGATGAGTAAAGCTTTTAGTTTGTTTCAGGAAGAATTTGATTAGATTAGCTTAGATTTTAGGGACATATGCTGCCATCAAGGTGACACCTTCGTCAACACAGTTCTGCAATTCTGTATCCTGACAACTTGTGTTGTACAACTTGACCTCATTCTGCATGTGCTACAACAATGTGGCTTCATAGACACAAATATTGCATGCTTGAATAGACTGCCAGAAGTAGAACTCATGAAGAGAGGAATCAGTGATGACCACAGACTGTTGAGCAGCTGAAGCAAGATTGGGCAAACATTTTATTTGCAAAACTATAACAGTTACTGTCTTCAGTTCTTTAATGATTAAAAAATGTAATTAAAAGAAAAAACTGATAACACAATAGTTAACATGACCACTGTCTCAACATTTTTTCTTGTGTTGCAGGCATTTTTGTGTGTACAAAATACATTGAAGTTGTTCAGTGAAACACTAAACATCTTTTTTCTGCCAGTTAAATGAAGAAAATGAACAAACCACTAAATTTTGTTTATTGCATTTTACAAAAATTAGTGGAAAAAATGCTTGTTTCTAGATTACATTTTACATTGAGCTGGTTTATGTTTGACATCTGAATGAGCTGCTGTCGAAAAGCAAATCTGCGTATTTTTTAAAAAAGTGCAATCGATTCTGCAGGTGCAGCATATGTCTGTCCTAGATTCACATGTTTAAACAAAACACCACCAAAGTCTTCCATATGTCTGCACAGTGACCACAGTGTGGACTTTGAGGAGGAACGCAGGGCTTAGATTGCCATTTGGGACTGGGTTTATATTGCTCTTTGTGTCATTTGGTTTCTTTCATTAGAATTTTGTGGATAGCTTGCAGCTGCATTGTAAAAACAGACTTACATGTTCTCCAGGTATACCTTTGGCTCCCTTTGGGCCAGGCAGTCCTGGTTCACCCTGTTATACAAACAATAGTGCAGGAATCATTAGCAGGAAGTTGCATCCACAGGCTTTAACTGCATTTAGTTATATGTATAAAAATATTATCAGTGCCAGTTTTTTTTTGGCTGAACATTTGTTTAAAACTTTGTTTTTTTTATAGTCAGTCAAAATTCTGCAACAAATTCATGCGAAACATGCGACTCACCTTAAATCCCCTCGGGCCTTCACCGCCAGGCATTCCTGACATTCCCTAAAAACAATTACATGTCCTTTAAGGTGTAAGCTGACATTCTTACATCTACTATTGTTTTGCTTTGAGTGTCATTTCACACCTCAAATCAATTACAGTGACTGATAATGAATGATAAGTGGATATGATGAGTTATTCCAGGACTTTATGTGTGCAGTGCTAATTACATGACATTCTACAAACAGATGAAAATGTTAAAGGAAACTTTAGGGCTTCCTTTGCTTCTAATGAAGCGAACATGCATGGTCCAAGGATAGATGGGTTTGTTTTCCTCTGAATGCCTGGATTAATCACATATGAAATGCTTCCCTGCAGCTTTGTCAGCCAAAAGAGAGTAATAGGTTTAACAGGATGTTGTTAAATACCAATGCCAGCGTAATACAAGGAACAGCTCCACCAGAGACAACATGTCAGCTTCTAGAAAGATTAACACCAAATCAAACATTTTGGCCCTGTTACATGTGTCACTACTGTTATTCTTATTATGAGAAACACAGTTAAGGTAGTTACGGTTTCCTTGAACACTTACACTATGCTTTTAAAAATAGCTATATCAAGGTATGTGCATCTTGATATCAGGATTATATTAACAGAATACTGGGTAACAGAATTATGACAGATTATTAACTGGAAACTGGAAAAAGATTTTATACTTATAGGAAAAATATTAAGATGTAGTCTTATAGCTGTTGGGTTACTGTGAATTGTTTCTTTGAATGTCTAATTAGATGATTCTCTATTACTAAGTTCTGTTCAGACTGTACTCAAGGGTAATTAAACGTGTTATGTAGTAAGGTATGCTTATATTAGTTAAATAGTTAAAAAATTAACTCAGACAAGCATTTTGATACTGTACACTCAGCATGTTTATGATACTGTACACAAAAAAATCATGTCAGTACCTGAAGTGATGGCACATATTCTTAAAAATGATTTAGTACTGCATGACATCGAAAAAGTTCAAGCCAACTGCAGCTTATTGTGCGCTTGCCAAAATCAGTCATTTCATCATTGTGAAGTGGTCCCAATGCGATCCACACTTCCTCTTTGAAAAATGATGTATGTACATCCGTATTATCTGCTGAAAACATTCCCTTCACTTCAAAGTTTTCTAACAGACACATATTCTCATCAGCAATCCAAATTTTTATGTTAGCACAAAATATTAGTATACTATTTTTGCAAGAATGGAAGAAATGGTAGTCATGTTTGACAATCATCTTGCATGTTGCAGAGGTTCCGCCCTTTACGACTGAATAGTTTTAACATTTATTTGTTTTCTGCCTGAAAGTGATAAACACTACTTTTGGCTCCATCTGGAAACTCTACATCATGTTCCAGCAGGGCTAAACAGCATTTGATCAATGCTTAGAGTGTCAAAAACACAGCAGAGCTCTGTTTGAAAACTTTCTGTTCTTTTGTATGAATAAGAGCTGTTGGGGTTAAATCATGAATATTAGTTGTAATTTTAGCTAATGTGCATTTTGTGAGAATGGATGATGGTTTATAACATCCTTAGCTGTAATTTGCTTAATGTAACTTTTATCATTATTGTAGACAATACTTAAAATGATCTGTTCCACTAAAGATGCAGTTTAAGCTTTGTAAACAAACTTGGTCATGGCTGTTGTTGTCTATAGCTGTATTTCTTCAGTTATTTTATGCATTTCTCTGTTTGATTCTTTTTGGTCTATGGCTTCCATGATCTTTGTTAAAAGCCTTCAGGGTGTTTTTCCCGAATGCTGATTTGCAGCAGTTGGTGAATAATGGTTTGTGCAGCTCAGTGTTCTTTAAATAAATCTGAATGACTCTAATGCCTGAAGTATAATCCCAAAAAAGAAATTCTCTTTTAAGGTTTCTTTTTGCATTTTAAAATGCCTCTTTAATATCTCTTTAGAATATCTAAAATAACATTTCTGTAAAAGGAATAGATGATTATATAGCAGATTCATTGAGTGCAAACTTATAAAAGATGCTTATAACAGATTTTTTCTAAATAAACTTGACTTGACTTGACTTACTGGTCTCCTTTTTGTCAAGCTGAAATTAAAATCATAAGCACAATCAAAGCATTAATACATTAGTAGGCCCCAAGCGTGCATCCTTTGGAGAAAATGATTGCTGTATTTTACATTAGCTTTCTATTATACAATGATTAGTTGTTATTTATGGCCTAATGGGAAAAGTAGTAATCATTTAATGGTCTCTTGAGAGCATGAATGGAGAGAAACAGTAAATCCAGTGGTTTGTGAATGGGCAGGGGAGTAAACATACACTTTATAATTTTAGTGTATCCAACAAAGCCACCTTGAAATAGCTTTTTGGTACATTTTCCGTAAACGGAAGCAGATGTTGGGGTTGCTCTGCAGAGAATAGTAAAGGAACATGGAAAGATGTTGCAAAATAAAATACCTTCAAATTCTTGAAAGACATAAAAAACAAATGACTGAGCAATGCTTTGTAGGAAAATAAGATGGGGAGGGTTAGCTGGACTAATGAGTTTTTATATTATACCACATTGTTACACTGGAGACAGAGCTTCATTATGTGCTTTTATGTTTGATGCTTGGTGCTCTGAATTCTATTGCTGTCAGAGAGAATCACCAGGTCCTTTGTTTAAACCTTAACCTCAGAGTATTTTGGCCCTGCCCAAAAACTACACCTCATTAAGAGGAGAGGATCATTGTTTCTTATAGAACATGAAATATATCAGCCCCATTATTCATCTTAATCACTTCTTTGTCAAATATTATTCACTCTTTTGACAAAAACATAACAAGTGAGTGACGACAGTAGGATATACAGGGAAAACAGAATCACAAACAGTATTTATCCTTCTTATGTTCATTTAATGTTAGATGTTGTCACATCTTTTCACACTGAATCAATTTTATTGGGGTAAAACATGGTGTGATTTTTAACACTTCAGTGTTCACACACAAAGTAAATTAAGACATATTAACTACACGGATTCATCAAGCGATAAAAATAAATTTTTGCAAATATACACTGCTAAAAAAAAACTTAATCACTGACATGTTATGCTTTTTGTCTGAAAAACTCACAAATAAAAGGCTTAGGACTTTACAAGCCCCCTGTGGCAAAATAGAGGTCTTAGGTTTAACTAAATGTTGAGGTAAAATGCCTGCTTTTACTTGTATTTGCTGAAAAAATGATCAATAATTATAAATCACTTTGTCACTAGTTTTATTCAGTTTTTTTAATCGTCCCACCCCTAAGTAAGACGAGATCGTATCACTCAAATTTTGCAAACTGCACATAGATCTTCCTCACAAAACATTCTACATAGGTTATTTTACTCTGGGTAAGAAAGTAAAGTTTGTAAAATGATGACAGACTTGCAGCCACATCACTGCATATTTTGTTTTGTATCTGGTTGCACATGTACATCTGGTCAGACTTTTAACACATGCTGGAGGTTTATGCCTCTGTTTAACAACTGTATCTGCTGCTGTTGTTAAGTCTCTCAACAGCATTTCTTTTGAGATCTTAACATAAGGTAACACATTTGAAAAAGCAGAGAGAATTAATAAAACCACACCCCCCAATACAAGATTTCAGGGCTGAAAATGCTACTTAGTCTTTTGGTCACCAGATGGTGCCATTGAGGATTGGTTTTGTCAGTGCGGATCACTTGTGTCTTACTTGATCTGTGAATTTAAGATAAAGACAAAAACAAATCAGTCTTTGTTCAGTCTTTGCCTGTTGGACCTCACCGGAGTTAAGAGTTTTTGAGAACTGTTATATGTCTACTTTGATATTTGGAACTTCTGTGATTTCTTTTGTTACTTGCCTGTTTTGGATCCTAAGAACAATTATATGTTTTGGACTTCAAGGTATTCACTTGCTGAGGATAGCTCAATTAGTAAAGCATCTCACTCTTGATCTTGAAACCAGGGTTCAAATCCTACCCTGCTCCCAAGAAAAAGGCTGAAACAAACATTTGGACCTGACAGAGGTCAGCAATACATCTGAGACACCAGTTCTGCAAAACCTGATGACTTCTTTAACCAGCCATGACACCTATATGGCTCTCTCACGGTTGAGTCACCAGACTTCTTACATCCCTACTGATTATTCCCAGGTGGTTTACATAATCACCCGTCTCACCAGGGTCCTTTCCTGGGTTACTTCTATGTGATAGGAGCAGCCCCAGACCTGTGCAAGCTACCAGCCAGAGTACTGGTGGGTGTTTTACCATACCATCAGTTGTAAAGCCACCAAACCGCTAATTCATTTCAAACAAGGTACTGGTAGTGTGGCAGACTCTGATATCCACTTGAGGTCTTTAGCCAGTAGAGAGTCACTGGAACCAATAGTCTCTTTCTGATTGTATCCAGATTGAGATGGCAGCCAGAAAAGGGGGTGAATTACTTCAAGGCCCTCACTGAAATGGCTCTCTTTGAACAACCAATTATGGGAGAGTGTTTGAGCCTGCACCATCCCCCATATTCAAACCCTCATCCAGCTCAAGTCTCCAAGGCACCTCCAACCAACATCAAGTGATCACTAAACCAATGCAGCAGGAACGTAACAACCTTTCCCTAAATGTAAGAGCACAGGATGAAGGACAGACATTGGTTTTGGGTAAAGCTCAACACCATCAAGTGGAGCACATGCTGTGATGGATACCACCTTCACTTCAAATTGTTCTAACTTGGGGCTCCTTTTATCCATTTCTGTTCAATGGGAGTGGAGAAAAATTTTGATAACCTTATACCTTTTGTGGACCTTGGGGTTGTAGGCAAGTCACCCAACTGTCTCTGGGTATCCCAGTAGCAGGAAGGATGACAATTGGAAGATGGCCTGTAACATCCCTACTGGCCACTATAAGTTCCAGGTTATGCCCTCCTGACTCATGTCATCTTTGAGACCCTTATTATTAAAAATTTCCTACAGGATCTGCTGAATAGATTCACTTTTGTCTACATGGATGAAATTTTAATTTCCTCTCAAATCAATCCAAGAACATTTATCATGTCTGCCATATGCTTGAGTAATTTTTGCAAAATCATCTTTTTTATAAAGCCAAAGAACTCCTTGTTCTGTGCTTTAAAGGTTTGCTTCCTTGGTTTCTACATCAACCACGGTAAAGTCCAATTGAATCCAAAGAAGACGAAGGCAGTAGCCACAACCTATCAAGTCTGTCAAGGAGGTGCAATGGATTTTGGGGTTTGCTAACTTTTACAGGAGGTTCTCTTGTATCTCTATAGCCTCTGCATTTCCTGCTATTACCAAAGGTAAAAATGTTTACTGAAACCTGAGGCCACCAGTTGCTTCCAGAAGCTTAAACGTTGGTTCACCTCTGCCCCAGTCCTGACTCTTCCCAAACCAACCATAGTGGAGGTTGATGTCTTAAATCTGGTATATTGTCACAAAGTGAAACTGACAAGATTAATACCTGTGCCGTTTTTCTCACTATCACCCTTGGAGATGAAATACAACATGGGGGACAGAGGATTGCTCACAGTTCTTTAGGAACTTCCACTTCACGCTTTCCTATCGACTCCTGTTTCCACCCATATGTTTTTCATTTGCTTTGTTGTTCATTTTCTATTTTTAAGACATGTTGCTTTGCATTTTCTATCCTGACACTTTGGTGTTTTCCAGTCTACCAGTATGGTTTCATTTTATAAACTTTTAGTTTATGCTTGCATCAAATTATTTAGACACAACTGACTAGAAATAACCAACATCTTTTGCCACACTCATTGGTGGAGTTCTATAATGACATTCATTATTTCAATTAGCCAAACACAACAGCTTATTAAAGGTTGCAAACACTCTATTTTAACTGCATTGTTAGACTTGTGCTTGACTTGTATTTGTTTAAAAGTGCAAACTACAAGGTAATTTCATGATTTTTCCTTTTGGACAGTGGGAGGAAACCTGAGCACCCAGAGGAAACCCACCCGAACACAAGGAGAGCTTGCAAACTCCACACAGAAAGGCACATGTGGCCGACCTGGGGATCAAAACCAGGACCTTCTTGCTGTAAGGCGAAGGCACTAACCACTGCACCACCGTGCCGCCCCACACTGAAATTAAGATTCAAAATGTTTTTGTTCTTCTGCTTGATCTGGTTAAAAATCGTAATAAATACAAAATGAATAATATTTTATGTTTCACAAAGCTAGTATGTTCCACTATGTATGTTCAATATAATGTGATTTGTTTGATATATGCTACAAAACATCATTTAAGTGTTGCAATTAAGTGAGTTTTAGATACTATGGTGAGACAGGCCCTGCAGGGTAATTCTGGGAGGGGCAGGAGCTTTTCTCTTTTTGACTTTATCCATGGATTAAGCCCTGAACTGTGTGAACAATTATTAGGCAAATTGAGTTCCTCAGGATTCATTTTATTGTTAAACAATGTTCTCAGTCAAATGTTTTTAAACCTCAAACTTAACTGCTTAACAATGAAAAAGTAAGTTGTCTATTCTTAGGGGAATATATAAATGGGCACAATGATTAGGCAATTAGTAGTATGCAGTTTTATTAAGCAACTAAAAGAAAAAAAGCAATTTCTAAGCTCACTCGCCACTTCTCAATTATTAAAGTATGACAGATAACTAACGTATATTCCAAAAAACGGCAGTATGTACGAAAAGGTCCAACTAGCTTATCCTTAATGATAGCAGCCCATATCTGTAACCCTTTTTCACTTTCCTGGTGCCAGACTTGTAGTGGTGTGCTGTGTTGATTAGAGAGCCAACCTTGGGCCCATCCACCAAGAATAATTTTCACTTTATCTCCCTATAAAACGTTAGAGAAATCTGTCTTCAAGTATTTCTTGGCCTAATGTACTTACACTTCAAAATGTTATTAAGTGGTGGTCGATTCAACCTTATTTTTCTTAGCCCTGTCTCTGAACACCTTGTACTTCTTAGCACTCTAGGTAGGTTGCATTGCTCTAATATGGTTGTACTTGATGCTAACAGGTTGCAGATTGCATCACATTTAATCGTTCTAAAGGCTTTGTGACTCTTCTTTGTTTTTCACAACTGTTTTTGTTTTTATTAAATACAACAAATGTCTGATTGTCTGGTGGTCATGCCTTAATAATTTACCTATTTCAACCAGTTGTTAATCACTTTGGGTCACCCTTCCTTGTTACACAAATACATATCACCTGAAAATGATTCAGACCAATAAGCATTCAGGTTTATGTGAACTGGAGTTGGAAAATGTGAACAGAAATTATGGTAAGGTCAGAATACTCTCTTGCCTAATAATTGTGCATGCAGTGTAAGTGAAGAGACTTGTTTTTCATTGTGAATAATATTTAACCATTAAACTACTTTTTTATGCCAGGCTTTGCTTTTGGGTCTTCAGTCCCTGTGGTTAGATCTTCCAGTAGAGTGTCTCATCCTGGATCCTGAAACAATGGGCTAAATGCTATTCAGCTCCTGACATGCTGCAAGTCTTGTTGGCACATGATTATTTATGAGCTTTTTTATTTTTCATGTGATCATGTTCATACCTTTTCTATAGGGGCCACCCCTTTTATGTAGCTACACATTGCTCAAACATTTAAAACTGCATTTTATAACTAGCTGGCTTGTCTAACTAGTGCTGGTTTATCATCAAATATAAATGTATTATCCACATAATTTGCCATATGAACATTCTCATATTTGACCAGTAATCCATATTTTGGTTCATAAATAAATTTGAATTATATTCTTATTAATGAGGCAACCAAATCTTAATAGTAAATGGAGTCATGTCACAGTAACTTTCTTAATTCAACAGCAAAGCAACCCTAGCCCTACCCTACCACTGCCATGTTTGACTGTTGGTGTGGTGTTTTTATTGTTGAGTGCTGTGTTTCATGCCAAATGTAATTACACCCTTCCTTCTAAGATTCCACTCTTCACTTATTAGTCCACAGAACATTATTCCAAAAGGCTTGGGAGGTCATCAAAGTGTTTCTGTCAAACGTGATATTATCCTTTTCAGCTAGCAGAGGTTTTTGCACTGCACCTGGATAGCATTTTTACCCAGTCTCTTTCTAATGGTAGAATCATAATCACCAGTCTCATCTAAGGCAAGCAAGGTCTGCATTTCCATAGATGTTTGTCTGGGATTTTGTAACTTCTCAGTTGAATAGTCACTTAGCTCTTAAAGGATTTTGGTCAGATGGCCAATTTTGGGGGAAAATCCCCAGTTTTCTCCTTTTGGACCTAATTGTATTCACTGTTGTGTGCTGTTACACTGTGAAGTCTCAGAGCCTTAGCAATGGCTTGTAAAGCTTTACAGACTGATATTTTTTAACCTTAAATATTTAAACTTTTCAGCGTACATCATGTAAAGGTTCTATTTTTGTGATGATTAGACTCAACAAGGATGTGTTTACTATTTCAGTTTGTTAAATAATAATTGGGATCAATTTAAGTTGAGTAATTTGGTGATTGGGTATCTGGTATCTTGAGTACTGGATTGAAAGGGTAACTGAAATTACTTTTTCACATGGATCCAGTTTGTGTTGAATTTTCTTTTAATGAAATGATCATTAATAAATTGTATTTTGTGTTTACATAAGTAGTCGTACATAGTTTTATTTGAAGATTTGAAACAGTTATGTATGACAAATATGTAAAAATAGAAGAAATCAAGAGGGGAGCAAATTATTAATTTATTGTTTTGAAAACTTTTAATTTTAGTGTATTACCAACTTAAATTAAATGTAAGTATAATTTTACTTAAATTTCTATTAATCCTTATTACGGGGCATCATAATTTATGGCCTACAAGACTACAGGTAGCTAACAATAAAGTAGAAGAATTCATCAGAGACCATGCAAGCACATGCACATGAAACTCTTACTACTAGATTTTCAAACTGCAGTGGTAGAGTTGGAAAAGGGCTTGTTTACTTTCAGTTTATTTCCTTAAGCCTCAAACAGCCCCTTTGGCAACAGCAAGATCTTTATTTTAAGGTTAAAAACTCTTTGCCAAGCCCCATCTTTTCCCCATTACCATTGTCACTTAGCAACTGAGAATGTAGTAGAGAGAGTCCTCTCAGTGGGGTCACAAAACTCATGCTTTCTAAAACACAAAAAAGATCTCTACTCAAAACTCATGCTCTCTACTAGTGCAATGAGTTGCCAGTAAATAGCTACACAGCTGAGTCATTTAGTTTTTTTCATGCATTGCTGAGAGTTTCTTCCGTCCAGAATGTTTCAATATAGTGCAGGGCTGTTTGCCATATCAGTCAGTTAACGTGTACTTAGGAATAAAGACTTTTTTTCTTATTACATTGCACTAGATTGCTCACATTGCATGGGAATACTCACGGGATGTCCTTGTCTTCCGTCTAGGCCAGGAATTCCAGGAGCTCCTGTGTCTCCCTGAAGAAACAATGAATTCCAGCAGACATATTAAAAACATACCAGGTCTGGAGCATGATCTTTGAAGGTAAGGCAGACTAACAAGAACATTTGGAACATTGAGCAACATTACTGCTCATGATATAATACAGGTGTCTTTAATTATAACTGTTAGCGATGAACTAGTTACTCTCCTGTCCTCTCTCTCGGTTGTGAGAAACTGAACAATTGTGAGTATTAGAATAATGCAAAATGTATCATGTAGATAACAAAAATTGTGAGGAACCATCTGCTTTTCTACAAATTACTGAAAACAAAAAGTGTAGTTTCATATAGAGCAATCAATAATACAAACTCATGAATAGAGGTCTATGTGAAATTTAAGTAATAGTGTGTTTTAATTCTGCTAAAAGAACCTGCATAACCTGTGAAGGTCTTAACATGCTACTTCTTTTGCTGTGGGTGATGCCTTATCCAAACCTTTTGACCAGTCTCTCCTGGAATCCCATCTTTTCCATTTCTTCCCGGTAGTCCCTGTTAAAAACAAATGTTTACTGCATGGTTTACAGCGTACACAGTTCATGAGTATTCACAACACAGTTCATGAGTACAAATGTTGGAACCGCATACATACAGGTTCCCCTTGATATCCAGGTGGGCCAGGAGGTCCGCTGCTTCCCTTTTCACCCTATAACAGAGAAAATAGCTGAAATGTTGGAATTTGAACTAATTTTATCTGCTTCACCTGAATATTACAGACCAAAATTTGTTTTTTTCAACATTAAAACATGCATAATGCCTAAATAATGCTAATGCTGCCAGTGTCAGTTCTCATCAATTCCTCTAATTAGACATTTGTATCTCCTCTATTATAGAGAACCAGCCAGTCTGTAGACTGCTATTTGCAGCTAAATTAGCTTATTGCACATCCCGCTCCAACAGCATTTACACTTCTGGGAAGGCTTTCCACAATATTTTGAAGTCTGTCTGTGGGAATTTGTGCCCATTCAGTCAAAATAGTTTGTGAAGTAAGGCACTCATGTTGGACAAGAAAGCCTAGCTCATAATCAACGTTCTGTTTCCCAAAGGTGTTCAGTTGGGTCGAGGTAAAGGCCCTCTGCAAGCCACTGGAGTTCCTCCACACCAAACTAATCAAATAATTTCATGCTGGGACAGGAAAGAGCCTTCCCAAAAAGGTTGCCACAAAACTAGAGACATACAATTGTATACATTTTCTTTTTAAGCTATAGTGATGGCAGTGCCCTTAACTGGAACAAAGGTGCTGAGCCCAAACCCTGAAAAATAACCTCAGCCCATTTTTCCCTCTTCACCAAACTTCATTGTTCACTGTGCATTCCTTTAGGTAGCATTAACCTGGCAGTCACCAAACCCAGATTCATTCATCAGACTGCAAGGTAGTGGACCATGACTCACCACTCCAGAGGACACATTTTCATTGCCCCACAGTCTAGTGGCACCATGCTGTATACCACTTGATTTGGCACTTGACATTGTCTGTAGTAATCTTAAGCTTGTGTGCTGCTGCTTGGTCATGGAAATATATTTAATGAACTCTCTCACAGTTCACATGATGTGCTGATGTTTCTTCTAGAGGCGGTTTTGTAAGTGACTGATTCAACAGAGTCTTCAGTACTCTGCAGCCCCACTCTGTAAGTTTGGGTGGTCTACAGCTTCGTGGCTAAATTGTCGTTTCTCTTAGATGCTTCTATTTCACTAGCTCTTACAGTTGGCTACAACAGATCTAGCAGGGTGTGTCACAAACTGATTGTGACAAAGTCACTAAGCCCTTCTGTACAACCTGTTGTACCGCCAGTGTTTGTCTGTGGAGACTGCATGGCTATGTGCTTAATTTTATACATCTGTTAGCAATGGGTGTCGCATAAACTTCTGAATTCAATCATTAGGAGGGGTGTCAGATACCTTTGGTCAAAAAATTTATCACTACTATAACAGGGTTTTAAAAGGAAAAAAATCCATAGGGCCATAGGGCAACTGAGCATGCTTAGAACAGGGGTTCTGGTACTAGCTCTGTTTACATGATTGGTTGACCACTGTAGACTGACAGAGGAAAGGAATTAGGCCAGTAGCCAGCTGAACTGCCTTGAACCCCCAGCCACAGATGGCTGTGTCATTGTCAAGTTTAGGTTCCAGTGAAGAAATGTGGCCATCTTTAGCAGTTGCATTATACTAACCTTTAACAATTTTATATTGTTCTATAGACTTTGTAAGTTCTGAATTTGATATTTATAGTACAAAGAAAAGATATCACTTAAAGTCTAAATTTCCTAGCATATTGATTGACTGATTAATTTATACCTCTTGTCCATCTTTGCCTGGCATCCCCTGCCCACCTGGAGAGCCGGTAGCCCCCTGTGTGAAAAAAAAACACCTATTAGTTTGGCAGTCATTTAGAAATTGAAATATTAAATGTGTTCATTGTGTCTAAGATATACACTGGACAATAACTTGCCCAGTCTCTGATTATCCCAAAGCTGGACTACTGCAACTCTCTTCAAGCTGGTCTTCTACTAAAGGCAAACTAGACCACTTCAGCTCATCCAGAACGCAGCTGCAAGACTCATCTACACCATCTCTAAATTCTCTCATTCCACACCCCTCCTTCGTAACCTGCACTGGTTCCCTGTGGCCGCTCGCATCAGGTTCAAAACATTGACACTTGCTCTCAAAGCCAGGATTGGAGCTGCGCCTGCTTACCTATCGGCTATGATCAAGCAACGCGTCACTTCTCGTCCTCTCCGAGCATCAAATACTGCTCACCTCAAGCCTCCAATGCTCAAAAGAAGAGGAAGCATCAAGACTTATTTCAGTCCTGGCTCCTCAGTAGTGGAATGAACTTCCTCTTGCCATCAGAACTACTGAGTCCCTTGTTGTCTTCAAATGTTGACTCAAAACGCACTTCTTCAAGGTTTATCTGGGAAACTAACTAGCCTAATATTTATTGTTGATTGTCTATTTATTGTTTATTGTTTACTCTTTCTTTTGAGTTTACAGGGTTGACATGGTTTGTTATAGTGCATAACTCAGCTAGTAGTGTCTAGCAGTTTGTCAGCTGTTGATGGGTTTTGCCTTACAGATAGAAGAACAGACATGGACTACAAAAGCACTGTTGTTCGTCACTCTCGATAAGAGCGTCTGCTAAATGCTGTAAATGTAAATGTAATAAAAATACTTTAAGTTAACATTAACAAAATTCTAATTACACAATATAAATTTCATCATAAAATTACCAGGTCACATTAGTCAACATTCCACTTGCCTTAAGATGAAGTATTCTACCAAATTATTATTGTAGGTCTGTGGTTGGACAGTCCTTAATTCTGATTACAGCTCCCTCTCTATATGTAAACAGAATCTGGTAGAGGGCTGGTATAACTGTTTGATGTTCAGGAGACATAGTGACTGGCCAGTTTAAGAATTCGAATGTAAACATGTATGGTCATTGACTGCTCTGATGTGTTTGATCTATTTGGCTATATAAGGGTTAATCACAGATTATCACATAGAAATTATGTCCTGGATGCCTTCAGAGTATCATTATATTTGGTATGGAGATTTTTTCCCCAGCTCCGGTTTTCTCCCACTGTCCAAAGGCTTGCAGTAGATTGATTCTCTAAATTGCCCGTAGGTGGGAATGTGTGTATTAATGGTTTTCTATGTGTTGCCCTGCGATGGGTTGGCCTCCTGTCCTGGGTGTACCACGCCTTAGGCCCGCAGTCAGCTGGGATTGGCTCCAGCTTCCCCGCGACCCGGAAACGAAAGAATCGGTTTAGAAGATTGATGGATTTTTTCCCCAGTGCCGTTAAGGTATCGTCATATTTGCTGGGGATTACCTTCCCTGGTGTCTTTAAGACATCATCATATTCGATTATGGAATACACTCGAACCTGTGACCTTCAGGTCCCAAAGGCAGCATCCTAACCACTAGGCCACCACTGCCTAAAAACAAGGAACGCTTCACGATTTTGTGTGAAATCGGTGTTGCATGTAGTGGTAACTATACTGTTAATCTTTCCTTAACGTTACTACTTTATAATAAACCACTG
>JBBPDA010150648.1:0-19755 GCA_037974385.1 Arnoldichthys spilopterus | reverse complement strand
CTCCATTCTCAGTGTTGATCTACGCGACGCGAATGCTTGATTGTTGCCTCTGTCCTGGAAGTCGCTTTGGATAAAAGTGTCAGCCAAATGATTAAATGTAAATGTAAATGTAAAACTGCGTGCACTTCACATGATCTCCCCAAATAAAACAAATCCAGCATGAACAGGACCTTTGATTCTTACTGCAGAGTGCTGCAGAGTGCTAGAAACATCAAACTGAACTATTTGCTCCATAAATCATCATATTCACTCGCACACTGTTGCACTATATTCTGTCAGCCTACAGGATGTGACTGATCCTGGAGTAAACTAATTATGACAAGCACAAACAGACCAGGCACAACACAAACCCCCTGCTTCATATTGATCTGCCTGGAGCTGATTTGATATTATCATATATATAGGCAGCAAGCAGAGCAGATATTTCATCAGTTTCCAGTTCAGTTAGTCCTCCCCCCCACACACCTTGACAGACTATATGTAGTGTGTACATATATAAACACACTCTTTTGCTGGAAACAATACGACATTTTATAAAATGCAACAAAAACAAAAATCTGCTATTTTTACGTTTTCTTGAACCTTTATTTCATATACAAAAGACATTTAATGGTGTGGCTGACCATCTTGATTCTATTTTGCAAATATTAACACATTTTGTATTTGATGCCTGCAACACACTGGAAAACGTTGGGACAGGGCAAAATAAGACTGAAAAGTTTATAGAATATTAAAGCTACACTGTAGCTAAACATTCCAAACTAAAAAGGTGAACTATGAACATGTGAGTGAATCATGATTGGTTATAAAAGGAGCTTTTATACACAAAAATTATCCAAAAAGATAATTTCTCAACAGGTTGTGAAGAATTTCATCTTCTACAGTACATACTAATGTGAAAGGATTCAAGGAATCTGGTGACATCTCAGCCTGTCCAAGAAATGCAACCTAAAACCCTTTTAATGCAAAGAGAAAGTTATTTGGGCCCAAGAACATCTCAGATGGACCACAAAAACAATGGAAGCATGTGCTGTGGTCAGATTAATCCATGTTTCAGCTTTTTTGGGGAAACTGGATGCCAAGTTCACCATGTTAATTACAAAATGCACCATCCAGACTGTTTGTGCAAATGTCAAAATCTGTCATGGTATGTGGGTGTTTCAGTGCCTATGGCATAAGTGACTTGCATATGTGTGAAGGTACCATTGATGCAGCAGCGTATACTGTGAATTTAGAAAGACATATGCTGACTTTTTACAGTACCATATATTAAATAGCGATGACACATACAGTATAAACCCACACTAATAGAGAATCAGTAAATTCGGGCTTTACAAACGTTACCTGGCTACATGATTGATCACTGGGGAGAAGTTGGTTGGGCCATAGAGCTGGACAGACTTCAGGCTCTGGTAGTACGCCTCCATTACCCCATCTATTCCATTACAGTATGGGTTCTGAGGATTTCCATTCTGTAAAGACAGAGAAAAGAAAAACATTACTAACAGACTGTTCATTAAATCTATAGATACCGTAGATCAGTGGATCAACAGACTGATCATTGGATTTGTTCATTAGCCTATCATTGATTAATATCCAATTATATCCTTCACCTATATTTGTGATATAAATGTATCATCCTACCCATCCTGTTGCGTGAAAACATATATATTTAAATGATTTCAATTCATCTGACAGATTCCAATAATTTTTTGGTCATATGAAAATATATGTGTTCAGAATTAGAAATATAAGTAATCATAGTCATAGATCTTTAGTTTCACTTAGAAAGTTGCATACCACTGGGAATGATGTTAAAATAAAATTATCTTATAATTATTAATAAAATGATTAAATCTCAAGCAAATAACGTATCAAGAAATTACTAAAAATAGATAATAACAGTATATCATTTAATATCTTCCATTAGTGCCCCTCCTGAATAAAATGAGGGTAATAAAGGGTAATTTAAAAAGAAAACTCCCAGACTGTGTTTATTGACTGTGGCCATATTTCTATAATAAATTACCTATTTCAACATCAATAAAATATTACCTTTATAAACACAAAAAATAAATTGCACTTCAGAAAAGTAATATTCCCAATTTATAATGAATAAATAGTTGATTATATTCTTGCTGTCCAAAAATGTGCTTTAATAAACAGGCTCGGAATGGCAGAACTGTCTAACATTGGCCTAAGTGCAAGTTCGATCCCCAGCGGCACCATAGTCATCCACAGTCGGGAGTCCAGGAAAGCATAACTGGTTTTACTCTCTTTAAGTAAGCAGGACAGCCCCCACTTCACATCCCATCACTGTTGTTGACCCTGTGGTATGTCATTCTACACTGTTATGTATAAGTTATCACTGAATAAAACAACACTTGTTAATATGCAATGTGATTTCACACTGTTGAATAGCAGTGTATATTTTCATTGAATGTACAATGCTAGGTGTGGGATACTGTGGCTTGTAGGCTCATCCAGGTCCCTAACTAACCATTAGACAACTAAGTGTTGGGCAAACCTGAGAACCGGACACATCAAGTCCTCTGTGGATCTTTCTGGTCTTTCGCAAACTTCAGCCTGACCTTTGTAGATTATAGTTGACTGGCTTTTTCTAGCTTTGCGCTATTTCAGCCCTGCTCCTACAACCCTGCTTCACCATGCAGTTCACCCCAGCTGCTGTTTGCCATTCTGTTTGTAGGTCACGTGATTCAAATAAGTTGGTGGTCATCCCAGTCAGTGAGGAGCTGTTATTGCCCTCTGTTGATCTGTTGCTTTGTTGTTGCCTATATATGCTGCTTGACCCTGCCCTTATGAACTGCCATCTTTGAAATGCTAAAGATTGAAGCAACCTGAAGGTCACTGTTCTCCCTCTGCCAGTAAAAAGTAGAACTGAACCTTTGTTTTCCACTCAAGACCTTTCTTTTCAACTCTTTTAGCACGATCAATACTTTTTATACCCTATTACTTTTAAGGCATTTATCACTGTTTTTGTCGTCCAATTGGCAGTAGTTTTTCTCCCAAACGTGAACCCTTCACTGGCTACCTGTGGCTGCCCGCACCAGATTTAAAATGCTGATGCTTGCTTACAAAGTCGAAAATGGTCCACCCTGTTTACCTATCTGCAATGATTAACCAGGGATAACAGCTTACCCTCATCATCCTCAGCCTGACTGGACATCCCCCTTTAAAAAAATCGAAGACAGACATCGAGGCTCTTCTCAGTTTTGGCTCCTAAATGGTGGATTGAACTTCCTCTAACAATTAGAACTGCAGAGTCCCTCACTGTCTTCAACCGTTGACTGAAGACCCTCTTCTCAGAGCACTCAGGACAATAACTACAACAGCATTAACACACTACTAACTATACATTAAAAAAAGGTCTTTTTATGTAAAGGATTAGCATTAGCTCGGTGGAGTACTGGTTAACTAGCAACTCTTAATCTAAGTCTAGGTTTACTGGTATGACAGCTTTTCTTTGTAGACTAGAAACCACCCATGTACGTCCCTCTGGGGAAGAGTGTCTCCCACATGCTCTAAATGTAAATGTTTTTCTCATTAACAAAGATCTGGTTCAGGTAATGAACTAATCAGTACCTCATTAAGTAAAATACGATGTGCCACACATTTAAAGAGCGATCTCTTCATTTTTTTTCCAGAGCTGCATGTGAAAAGCTGCATTTTCAAAACATAGACACTTTGTTTCAAGGACTTCTGGGTAATGCAAAACATCTAGCAAATGACCACTATAGGTGCCACTGCCTCTTTACAACAGACCTCTGCTTAACACATCAAGAGGAACTTTTTCCTCTGTGCTTGTAATTTGACAGAACTGGTTCATGGATCAGTGCATAAACCACAGAATGTATTTTTCATAGTTGGGGCCCCTTGTGCAGAGCTGACGCCCTTGTGATGGAATACAACCAAGTCCTCAGAATGATGTTTGCTTTGTAAAGGGGATAAACTCTTTAGGCACCCCCTTGATTTCAGAAGGAACTCTGAGCAAGCAGGTGTCTAATAACTTTGGATGAGACATTGATGCCTGGCCCCAACATGTGGCTTATGCACTGATCCGTGATCCGATTCTGTCAAATTACAAGCACAGAGGAAAAGATCCTCTTGATGTGTTGATCTGCTGTAAAGAGGCAATGACATCTATAGTAGTCATTTGTTTGGCTTTTGTGTCATCCCTTCAGCAGATATGCTGTCAGTGACACATCCGTCTCAACAGCCGTGCCAGTTCTGCTGCTGTTATTGTGTAAATGGGATGAACTCCATATTCAACCCCTTGATATCCCCCTTTTCAGGGCAATGGTGGCCTAGTGGTTAGGAACATGTAATCAGAGGGTCATAGGTTCAGGTTCTTGCCCAGAAACAACGGCGGTACCCTTGAGCAAGGTATCGTCCTGCTACACTGCTCCCCGGGCGCTGCTGATAGCTGCTCACTGCTCCATGTGTAGATGGACTAAATGCAGAGGTCATATTTCGCTGTGGTGCACTTTATGTGATAGGGTGTGTTTACAGTGACAAATAGTCACTTTCACTTCACTGTTGCAGTTGGACCTCTTTTACCCCAATACTTTACAATGATTGTAACTATCATGCAAAAGTCAAAATGTTTTGCAGGCAAGTTAAGACATAAAGGGAGCTAATAACTGCCAATTAGCAAAAAGCATGACTCAAAACATGTGAATTCATCTCAAATAATTCCTGTATTGCTCTTCCTTTCTAAAGATAAGTTACAATCTTTTTTTGAATGTCATGTGTGAGGTATGATCACTGTTTCTTCTTGATTTTATATTTAATTCAATCTTATGTAATTTATTTATGTATTATTTTAATTTATTTTGGATTTTTTAATTAAAATTTTGTGGTCTGTATGTACTGCTTCTGTACAGCACATTGGTAAACACTTAAAAAAAATGTGCTTCATAAATAAACTTTACTTACTTATTTTCTGACACCGTGACATAGCGTGATCTGTACAAATGTACAAATGTAGACTGCAAAGCTAAAAACAGTAGTTTATGTAACTAGCCAATAATGAGACAGTATTCCCTGCCAATGAGCACTGTCCAAACTGCACGCTTGCACTATATCAACACACAGTTGCCAAGTTGCGGAGTTGAGGTTTATATGTATATATGAGCATTTAAAAAACAACAACAAACAGTATAGATGTGTCCTGTTCCTCAAACATGCATAGGAACAGTGCATAAGAGCACAATTGTATGCCCATAAGACGGCAAAGTGTATGTGCCACAGTTTAAGGCTGTGGTGAAGCTCTTACATGCCGTACTGGAAATATCATGGGAAAATATTAATATTAATAATGTCAGCAACTGTCTCTACTCACTGGGCCCTTATTCGCACCAGTGGAAAGTGTAATGCAAATGCAAAATATTTTCATACCAGCATAATTCTAATTTTCATGTGCGCAATTTCAAAATAAATAATTTTGTGTGTGTTTCCTGCTCGTAGAGGTGAGGCAGGGGGCATTGTCTGTGAGTTGCTATTTTAAGGAAGTAAAATGACATTGTGCTTTTGACCAATAAAAACCACACCTTAAGTCTGTGGCGTATTATTAAATCATATTTAAGCGCAACATTTTAGTAACATGCAGGTGCACAACACTTGTTACATACACAGTTATGAGCTCTAAGTGCACTACTGGCTTAGGTGGAATAGTGCTGCTCCTGTAAATGATGTGTTTGCACATTTTCACTTTGTGCACGAGCAGGTCCGTTTCCTCAGCCGACAACTGATCTGGTTTGCCAGGTTAACACACCATTGTTATAGCAATCAACCATAGCTTATGTGCCTGTAACTTTAAGAGGGAAAGTGACATGCTATTCTTGGTTTATTGCATATTGAGTCTAAAACACACCTTTGAATAATTAAGAGAGTTAGGACAACCCTCTTGCTCCTTGTTCTGGTGCAAAATCAGATTTTTTCGTTGTCAAAAAATGGTTTTGGACACGCACATAAATCATTCACAGCCAATTCTGATAAATCTGTACATCCCATTAGTGTAAAATAAAGAAAAACACAAACCACAAGCGTGAACTTTGAGACAGGTCACGGTCTGGTCTTTTTCACAGCTTTACACAGTCTGGTCTTATTCACAGCTTTACTTTGAATTTCCACATACTGGCATCTTTAAAGGCCTGAATGACCAACCATTTCCATTCCTATCTTTTACTCTTTCTGTGTGAAAGACATTCAACATGCCCACAGCCCAGATGGTGCAGCATCTGTCTGCCATTAAACACACAGCATGGTCTGTGCTGTCCATATTGCAGCTTCTACAGAGCCTTCAGCAGACATGCAGGCTGGTGGCATGAGGACCATCTCCAACTGGGGCGACAGAAGACAAAGGTGACATGCTCTAAATATAGACTCAGAATCTTGAGGAAAGTATATCTCAGGCAATAACTGAGACTAGGAGGATCCAGATGTATTTGTTTCATAAAAAAGGAATAAAGGAAATTGTATTGCGTTGATTCTGTAACTTTATGAAGAATGTGGTTTGAAACTGTTCGTACTCAATCCTCCTGCAAGACAGGGACTTACAGATACAGCTCATGTCTCTATCTACACCATGGGCGACAAACTCCAGTCCTGAACAGCTGGTGTACAGCACAGTTTGCCGATTTCCTCAAACACACCTAGTGCAGGTCCCCTATTACTTAGCAGGTTAAGTGTTGGTGGTATCATGTGATGAGGCGAGTCCTAGGTATTGAAATCGAAAAAAAATCATTAATTTAATATTTTAATAATAAAATAATTTAAAATGACATTCATGTGGTAGTCAGTTTTGTGTATGCTCTCAAAACACTGAATTAAAAATTAAAGTAACTGGAAAAAAAAGTGTATTAAAAAAAGTTTCACTTCAATTTTCCGAACTCTCGCTCACAATAAGTGAAGCTCAGAACTGGATCTTGCTTTGAATTTGTACTTCACTGCCTCTAGTGACGGAAAGCATTGCCTGAATAATTTACATCATCTTACGCCTTTATGTAGGTGTTTGATTGCATATTTATACACTGCGTGACGTAATGAGGAAGATCATTACTGCAAGAGCTGATAAGTATCATGACCTACTGGTGAGACAAAAACAACACTTGCTGTATCGAACAGATTCAGATTAATTAAAAAAAAGTAAAAAAAAAAAAAATTTGCTCAGAAAAATAGTTGCACATTTTTTTATTTGAAATGTTACGGTTATTCATTATAATAATTTATATTCCCATAAAACTGAACTAGATAAATATTGATTAACCTGACATAATAATAATAATAATAATAATAATAATAATAATAATTATTATTATTCTTATTATTATTATAGTTTTATTGTTGTTTTTATTATTCTTATTATTATTATAGTTTTTTTGTTGTTTTTATTATTATTATTATTATTATTTAGTATATAGCTATAAAAGTCTACTTATATCTACTTCTATCACATAACAATTAAAAATAATAAATACTTTAACTCCTCTGAATTATAATAAAACTGATCTGTTTTATCTGTGCTTGTTCAGGAAGCTCACAATATGTAATACACAATTTTATAATTTGTTAAAGGGCTCTTTTGCCTAATGCAGCATCAATTCTGCATTGCTTTGCAAAAGGCCAGTATCTGAGTCCTGTAGGGTGTAGCACTAATGAGAGGTCTCTTGTTTACTGTAGTTCTGGATGCTCACTCACCAGGGCAAACTCGTGGGACACTCGACCGTCGGGTGGCAGTTTGGCACCGAAGCCCAATGCTGGAAACATCTTGTCACTGTCGTAGTCTTGAATGATTTCCCCCACAGCTTTGAGTGCCATGGCGTAGGCGTTGAGCTGGTACGGACTCATGTAGTGCAGAGAGGTTGGCTGGGCAGGGTTGCCTAGAAACCAGCATGAAAAAATTAAATACCAGTCAAGGGTCAACGTTCGACTTTCATGTCTCAATGAAAGAATCAATGTACTTAATTTATTTCACTCTGATGTTTATACCTCATTAAATTACAGCGCTGTAAACAAAAGCATGGGCCCCCACAATGCCCTTCTGTTGACTTTCTAAGTAAATGTAAATTAACACATTTACTAAGGAGATGCACAACTTACATCTTACACAACTTACATCTAACAGTGCATAATTACTGTTTATTTGTTGACTTGAAAACACTGACAAAATATAAAACGTGCAATTATTGTGTGCCTAGTGGTTTGGACATTGCCCTTGGGACCTAAAAGGTCGCAGGTTCAAGTCCCGGCCAGGGTGCTACTGATGTACCCTTGAGCAAGGTACCGTCCCGCTACACTGGTTCCTGGGCGCTGTTGATAGCTAGGTCACATTTTGTTGTGGTGTTTGAGTGTGTTCACAATGACAAAGAGTCACTTTCACTTTACATATGGTAACACGTTACTGTTGGGTACCAATGATAAGGTTATATAATATCTACATAAGCCGTTTATGATAACAGACATTAACCTACATAGCCATTTATAAAGGTCTATTCCAACAAGCAACACCTGTCATGACACTGTCTGGGGTGAAACTGATGAGAACTGCTTTAATGACCAGTGACGCTTGTTAAAATACACCTTTATAAATGTTAATGTAGGTCAATGACCATTGCCATAAAAGACTTATGTACATGTCATGTAGCCTTAGAAATGCTAGCTTACAGTAACGTTTTACCATATATTGTACTTGTTTTTCTTCATTTGTCAGTTTTCTTCATTTATACAGTTATTTGCTTTGTACATCAAAAAAAGCTTAATGATCTGCATAATTCCTCAAAACAAGTTACGTGCCAGTGGAATAAGACAGCTCACTAGATAAAATTACTAAAACCAGTACAAAAGTACAGTGAGGAGTCTTACACAATTACTACAGTCTCATAGACATATTAGATATATTAAATAGAATATTATTACAAACTTTTTGCTTGCCAAGATATGACTGTTGCATCAGTTTTATAAATTTTCAGACTTTTTTTTAAAGTATACTCACTTAGTTCAAGTTCAAGCCAAAAATCATTGCACTGGTCACATATTTAATGTGATTGTTTTTTGCCCCAATATGTTAAATTCGGCTGTAATTGTGCATTTAAATGTACTTATTTTCACTTAAAAAATCAATAAAATCATGTCTTTTGATGAGGGGTGCCCAAACACTCCCACAAAAATGGTATATAGGATAAAATGCCCACTGCACAATTTCATTTTGCACAGTTACAGTCTGTTCCTTCTCCTCAGCCACCTCGAGAATGTGGCGGTTTGAACCCATAAGCCAAAGCGCACAATTTGTCTGAAGCAGATGCAATAAAAACGCTCCTCTAATTTGGCGTGGCCTTAAACTCGCCGGTGATCCCTGTGCCACCGTGAATGGATCTGAAGGCCAGGGCCTCCCTCATAATCACGGCAATCACAGCTCTTTACTGCATTACACCTCGCCCAGTATAATACAAGAGAGCCTTTGCCGGCTCCTGTTGGGGCCTCATTTGCATACATTTCAATATATCCCAGCAGGCCCCTGATGACCGCTACACTCACCGTTCGAGGCGGTGAAATCAATCGCCACAGTGAAATTAATCTGAGTCCTGCAACACAAAAAAGAGGGAGAACGGTTAGAACATTTCGCCTCAGCCTTCTTCACATTATAATAACAGGTAAGAGCCTCGAGCTCCATCACAGCAATATCAGGGTTCTATAAAGCTGTCAGCTTGACAGATATAAGCTGCGTGGGGAAAATGAACAGAACGAATAAGAGATGAGAGCCAGTTAAACAAATGTGCAGAATCCAACAAAGCAAACCGTAATATTCAGCTGATATAATATTGAATCGTTCACAGTCCTATGACCACACCGTGTGTGCCGTACACTTTTGGAATACAGCCGGAGCGTCTTAGCAGGCCACGCTCAGCTGTGATGTTCAGTCACTTTGTTGACACAATGGCACTTCTGCAACAACTTCTGGCAACTGCTGCAACTTTTTCTTCGACTATACCACAGGACTTGCATACAGGGCTACAACACAGCAAGACTGACTTAACCTTCGCTCAGTCACACTAACAAACTTTAATACAGATTTTATGTGCATTTACACATGTGAGATACCAGTGATCCTGATCCATCCTGATGCCCTGAAGTTCTTACTGCTGGAACACCCTCACTCTTGGGGGGAGAATGGGTCTTGTTCCCTCAACCAGACTACCCATCACTAGGCCATCCTCATCACCTGTCCCAGACTAGTTCATCTACCACTGACCATCTCCCTGAACTTCATACTTCATGGATACGCTAGATATGTTACTCCAAGCTTTAGAGTTTTAGCTGATGCCGCCTCCAGAAACTGGTTACTGCGATCCGGTGTTGACCAGAGGAGGATGGGTTCCATTTCTGAGCCTTGGTTCTTCCCAAGGTTTTATCCTACAGCTCAAAGAGTTTTTCCTTGCCTCTGTCACCTTTGGACTTGCTCATTAGGGGCCTGGATTCTGTAAAGCAACATCAGCTGTAAAAAGTGCTATAGACATAAAACTGACTTGACTTGATGTGCAGTGACGACTAAACATTTGCTGTTAGTCCCGATCACAACTCTTCCACCAATTATGTTTGTATAGTTAGTACTATAGTTAAAGTCATTAAAAAAAATCTGTACATCCCATTGAAATTGGAAATTGGCGATTTTCAGCCTCTGACACAGTGCCTATGGATAAACGTGTTTATACGCCAACAAATGACATGAACACGTTTTACATGAACATTTTTATCATTTTCATAATTGAAATCGAACCTCATCCATCACATGGAAAAAGTAAGTACGCCCTTACGTTTATCCAAGTCCATTAAATTAGAATCAAGTATTGGTGACATTGGTTAGGACCTCCTGCAGGTGGAACCTGTCTAATTAAAACCTGACATCTAGAGTCTGGTGTTGTCTTTGCTTTTAAAGTCACTTTCAGTTCACTAAAAAAACCATTGCCAATTTGTCCATGACTAGCTGCCCCCGCTGCCCTCTTTCCCTTGTAGTTGAATTCAAGTACATGACCTTTATCTGTAGGCACTGTATTAAAAAGAAATCTTTCCTCATTTAAACAGGGTAAACAAAACAATTTACACTTATTTCTTTCACATTTTTTTCCACACTTTAGTCCAGTCAACTTCTGGGTATTTTAGCCAGTGATGAGTAGTTGTACCACATAAAATGCACAAGGTACCTAATAAATTCGCTGGTCACTCACTAAGGGTAGGACATGAATGAGTACTCTGAAGCATTGCAGCTAAGCTTCAATGGCAACTGAAGTTAGAAAACGTACTATAAATCAAAATAAAATTCCCTCCATTTTGGAGTGAGTGAGTGATGGTCATTGTGAACACACCACAGGTCAGCAAACAGCACACCACAATGAAATGTGACCTCCGCATTTACCCCTTGTCAGAGCAGTGGAAAGTGCCTTGAACCAGCAACCTTCAGGTCAAAGGGGCAACTCCCTAAACGTCACACCATCATAAAGGGAGGGTACATCTGAATAAAGAAATTACATCTATTAATGTACTCCAGCCATTCTTAGAATAAAAAAAACTTAAAATGGCTTAATAGCTAAATTCTTTTCATTGGAAAACATCTTCCTTAAATTAAACTCATGTCTGGTCTAACGTCAGTGCAAGATTAGCTGTATATACACTGCATGTCCGCAAAGTTCTGTGCATGCAGGTTTAAGCTTAATTCGTCAAATTTTCACCAGCGTTTCTGGTACAAGCATAAAGATGATAAATAAACATAAATTTCTAATACAATATCAGTATAATGTCCACAACTAGTGCAGCCCTGTCTGCCACACTAGGGACTGTCAGATCAACAGTACAGCAGAACTGCACGACCGTGTAAACGTCCCCTTTAGTCACACCAGAGGAATGTGACCCTGTAAACCCATCACTTGTAAGCGAAATGGACCTGGTCAGATGTATAAAAGCGAGTTAAACCTGCAGTACAAACCTTTCTTTATACATACACAGCATATTTCTTTCTCTGTGTATCTCTTTTCTAGAGCTCAGATATCAGTGATGCCAGGAGGAAAAGATGAAGAGGGTGGATTGGACTTGTGTGTGGGAGTGTGTGTGAGATATTGCTGGGTTTTAGTGGGACACAGAGCAAGACAGACTGATGCCTTAAGTACAGAGCTGTCTCCTCTTGTTATAGTGCCCTCATTACCAAGGTTACAACAGTTGCGCGCACACACACACACACACACACAAACACAGTTTTACCATGTGTAAATATGTGTCTGCAGGGAGGCGTGAGACCTTGTTTACCCCGGACCATTACTGCTTGAATACACACAAAAAACACTGATTTATTTATTTATTTATTTATTTATTTATGATTTCACATGCTATTAAGAAACACCCACATTATTCACTGCTGAAAATAAATATATATTTTTTATTATAAATTAATTCAGTGTCAGAGATTAAGGCCTTTGTTACTTCTTGTGTTTATGTGCTTTCCATGCGCAAGATAATAAAAAGAAATAGCATAAATAGCATGTATTCACTTTCAGGACCATCTCAAAATGTGCTGCTTTTATGAATTTCTTTATTTTGACAGAATTTAATGACGTTGACCACCCTTTACATTAGCGTGAACCACTGAAAATGGTCCAAAATTACTCACTATATATATATATATATATATATAACTCAATTATTTAAGAAAGTTACCATTTTGGAGATGTGGAGATTTGGAAATGTCTATTAATGTAATCACATTTCACAACATGAGCAAGTGTGTTTTGTTACATACAGTATATATATGTGGCTGGGAAATCTGTCAAGAGAACAATTAAATAAAATTAAAAAATACAATGTAAAGAATTAACATACGTTTTTTTTTCCACTTTAAAATATATATTTGAGCATGAATGCTCGGTTTTTTAGCTCCAATACTACTTCCTTGGAGTACAAATCATTCAAAATAACACTTAATAATAGTAATGATGTCCAGTTCTTTCAGTATTTTCTCACCCTGTTGGATGGAGGCTGAGGGCTGAGCTGTGTCAGTGTGCTGGGAGAGTCCCTGAGCTAATTGCCTCTGCACTGGAAGCCTTTGGCTGTTCTGCTAAAAAAACATCCTGGCTCACCTTGCATGGTGATTAGTCAGTCACACGACACCTTGAGGCATGGAAGCTGCTGTGAAGGTGGACGTGTTAGTTCCACACTGTGGAAATGTGTTGATGTGCTGTTTTTCTCGAGAGCTCAATGGCAGAGATCAGCAGGCTGCTGGAATAAGAAGTGCCCTGGATGGAGCCCACTGCCTGTCCTGAGTCCAAAACCCCAACAAACACATGGCATACACACTGTCCATGCTCACCTCTCCAGAAACACACCCCTACAACAGAATGCAACAACAGACATAGGGTTTTCTATTTTAGTGTGTGTCTGTCCTCTTCTCCCTGACAACCTGTAGGAGTCATTAACTAGAGAGAGAGAGAGAGAGAGAGAGAGAGAGAGAGAGAGAGAGAGAGAGAGAGAATGAAAAGAAGCCTAGAAAGAAGGAGAAAGCAGAAAGAGAGAAAGAAAGCAGAGGGAAATAGATAAAAGATAAAAGTGAAAGATAAAGCAGTAAGAAGAAGAGAATGTGAGAAAGGTGAAGAGGAGAGAAGAAAGCAATAAAAGAGAGAGAGAACACAAAGAAAGAACGAAAGATGAGGAGAGTAAAGAGAGAAAGAAAAAGAGACAGAGAGGTGGGAGAGAGCTGGAAAAACAGGATAGAAAAAGGGAGAGATAGCAAGAGAGAGGGAAGGTGCAAGAAAGAAAGAGAGAGCAAGAGAGAGAGCGGGAGATAAAGGAGCAAGATAAAAGTGAAAGATAAAGCAGTAAGAAGAAGAGAATGAGAGAAAGATGAGGAGGAGAGAGAAAGCAATTCAAGAGAGAGAGAACACAAAAAAACGAAAGATGAGGAGAGTAAAGAGAGAAAGAAAAAGAGACAGAGAGGTGGGAGAGAGCTGGAAAAACAGGAGAGAAAAGGGGAGAGATAGCAAGACAGAGAGGAGGTGCAAGAAAGAAAGAGAGCAAGAGAGAGAGAGAGGGAGATAAAGGAGGAGAGAAAGAAGGAGGGAGAGAGAGAGAGGGAGTGGGGGAGCTGCATGCTGTGATGTTTTATAACACACTCCCCTGGGAGTCCTCTGTGCTGTCAGTCCAAACTGCACACACACCAATGGCTTTCTCAAAGCCAAAGAGGTCCAGCACCAAACACACACAGACGCACGTTATTAGCCAGCTCCACTTGCCAACAAGCGGGGTATAACAGTGAACAACAGGCTCGAAAAATTTGGCTTTAAAATCCCCTAGAGGAGCGCAGATATGCGGTGATACACACACACACACACACCAAAGAGGCAATAATCTATTAACTGCAATGCTTCCAGACCATAAAGCAAGTAAAGGCTTTCACGAACAGACACACACACGTTCATCTTCATCCACTTCTGACCATTAAGTCCTGCATGTGGAGCCTGATGACGAGTTCAGACCAAAACTTCTCATTTTTTACATGATGCATATGGTAGCGGCCGTGTCAGTTCCAGACTGTTGACAAATCGTCTGTTCCGTGGTAATTGGGGCTGATAAATTGAGTGTGAATACAAGGTAAGTGTACTCAATAAAGTAGCTCATCAGTCCTGTAGGCTGCGAGGAGTGGAGTCCATGGGCCCGCATGCACCTGGCTACAGCCATGATGGAAAAGAAGTCATGACGCATCAAACCAGACCACCTTCTTCCACTGCTCCAGTGTGCAGTTCTGATGCTCACGTGTCCACTGTCGGCACTTTTGGCTGTCAAAAGTTTTTTTTTCATGGTCAACAATTTGTGATACAGCAGCTCTTCTGTGGGATCAGACCAGGCAGGCTAGCCTCCACTACTCACACGCATCAGTGAGCCCTGGGTGCCCATGACCCTGTGGCTGGTTCAGCAAATGTCCTTTCTTGGACCATGTGTGTGTGTAATAATTGTGTGTTAAAATGCACACACACACACACACACACCTCAGACCCTCCACCCATCTACCTCAGACCCTCACAACCCCTGCATTGCAACTCTTCTCATTACGCCATCCATTTCCCCTTGTTGCCTACAGCGCTGAGAGGGAAAACAATCGCTACTTATGTGAGTGTGGCAGCTGATGACCGATCGCGAGCAGAATAGAAAGAGCCCAAGGGAAACATATCCATCCAGGAGAGCAGAGAGTGAGGGAGGGATGGAGAGAGAGAGTGGTCCCAGCGCTCCTAGTAATGCACACACCCATTCCTCCTCAATAGAAGACGACAGCTCAATAAACAGGGGCTTAGCTCCGGCGCCTGCCCTGCTCCAGCCCCCGCAATCTAAGTGTGCGTAATGGAGAGCCGGTTATACGTGAAAGCAGGTGCGCTGCCAGGAGTTACGGGTAATGAGAATGAGAGATGGAGGCTGGTACAGCGGCAGCTGAGATTCGGCCGGAGATCGCAGTTTAATACCCGCCCGGATCCTGCTGACAGCTGCCTCGGAGACGCAGCGCAGGAGAGATGGCGTGTAATTACATGGCATAGTCTTCGAAAAAAAAAAAGTTTTATAACTTTACAAAGCATGATCGAGGTGTCGGGGACAGAGGGGTACTGCACTACATTTTCTGCTAAATAATGTTTTACAGTATTTGAGCAAGATTAAACTGTGTTTTAAGTGACCAGGGACATGGGAATGTGTTCAGTTGAAATTTGAAGTAACATTATATAGAATTTTTTTATGTGATATTTTGGGATCATTTACATCGAACTGATTGTGTAACGTGCTAAAATGTGGTGGGACACAAAAAACACACAAATATCTACACATCCACCCAATAAACACTCAGGTCTCTCTTCCTTTGGATGAACTAAGCAAATAAGCTAAGCACCAACCAATCAGATTGATATGTGGCGAGATAACCAACCAATCAGAAGCCAAACACACACTGAACAATGGTTAAAATATGCAGGATTATTGTAATGTTGATTATTTAAAGCTTGGGATTGTGATAGATGCTAGATAAATGTGTTTTATTTTATTTACTATTATTATTATTACTATAATAATAATAATTATTATTATTATTATTGTTATTATTCTCACACCTCATGGGTTCTATTAGACTTTTTAACTTGCCTTGTAGGTTGTAACTATAGTACATTTCCAATTTAGGGCCTTATTGTGATGACTAGACAAGTCTGACCATCTCCAGAACAGCAGGACTTCAGGTGTGCAGTAGTTACCTACCACAAGTGATATAAGGAAGCACAACTGGTGAATTTGCGACAGGGTCATGGGCACCCAAGCCTCACTGATGTGGGGAGTGAAGGCTAGCCTGTCTGCCCTAATTCCACAGAGTCCGAACTCTCAGTCTCCACAGACTTATGCAGGTATATATGTGCGCATGTGACGGTAGGTAGCTATAGGTACATACAGTCTGTAGTAAGGTGTTGTTAGATTACCCAGTAAACCCTAAACTTCAGATGAAAATTATAGAACTAATGTCCAAAAAGCTGTAGAGGCACTAGCAGCAAATGATGCTCCATCACACACCTGATGTGAAACCTGAAAGCTGCTTTTTTCAGCAAATTTAATATGGAAGAAATGTTTGAACACTTCACTGCATGTAGTAGTGGGAAATGCCATTGCATACAATTTTATCCTCTTCATTTTTGCTTTCAGCATTGCCAAGAGGTTCCACACACTTGAGCTGCTTATACAGATGACCTTTCAAACGGCTCAAATGTTAACTGTGTTTACTACCAAACAAAAAAGAGTGAAAATTACTGGCAGCTGCCTTTCAAAACTGAGCTACTTCTCATTTGCACTGGAACTAGTGATGAATTCATCTGACTAGAACCAGCACATAATTTCCACATGCATAAAATGTACTACAAGCGCACAATGCCCTGTGATGGACTGGTGACCTGTCCAGGGTGCTGCTCTGTGAGCACTGAGGCTCCAGCATCCCTCTCCTCTCTTACCCTGTTTAGGACAGTCCCAGCCTGGGTACCACTGAGGTATTCTTGAGCAAGGTACCATCCCAATACACTACTCCCTGGTTGCTTCTCATGGCTGCCCGCTGCTCCATGTGTGATGCAGAAGTCACATTTGGTTGTGGTGCACTTTGTGTGTGATTGAGTGAGTTCACAATGACAAAATGAGTCACTTTAAATTAGCCCATGACGATTTATATGGAAACTACACACAGTTCTATACAATTCAGTGCATTGTTCAGTGTAGTATAGGCTTATGGCTGATAAAGCCATGCAAAAAACACAGACACAAAAGATTACTTAGGAACCCATCAAACCACCAACCTCATTTTCAACTCAGCAGGTCGACAGACTGAATAAAACATCACACCCAACGCTATATGTCTGAACAGGTCAACTAAAAGGAGCAGCTCACTGAAAAACATGAGGGACAGGAGTGAGAGAGGATGTCCTCTGGATATCTACAAAGGTATAATCCTGAAAAGGATTTGTCCATCCTCGTGTGACATTAATGAATAATTAAACTGAACTGAATGAGGCTATTTTGTGAACAGCCCTAGTGGTCAAAAGAGAAAAAAAATGCAAATGAGCGGACAAGGCAGTAAAAGGTCTCGGTGCAATCTAGGTCTGAAAGCACCAGGAAACCTCCGGAAGCTGTCATTTCGATTTGGCTTCTCAAGGACGAATTGAGGATTACCGGGAAATGAGATTTTTCTGCCTTTTTCAGGCTGCCACAGAGTGTGTGAGGCATTTCGTATGCATGAGCAGCCAGCTTGGGAAATGCCTTGTGACATGTGCTCGGTGGCCAACAGATGTTGACATCCAAGCAGAGGGTACACCTTCCATGCATCCTGCCCACTCTAGGACATTTCGGTCAATTACCAAACGGGGACTTCAGGGAACACTTATAACTGTAAAATGTGCTGCATTAGCGAAAACTAGAGATGAATCAGTCTGAAACTGGTGACGTAATTGGATCAAATACATTTTTTTGTTAAAAACTTATACTGAAACTATTTAATAAAAATGTTGATAATAATAATAATAATAATAATAATAATAATAATAATAATAATAATAATAATAATGAAGCAATGCGGAAACACGTGTTTGGGGCAGTGGTGGTGCAACAGGGAGTTGCCCTTGTGACCTGAAGGTCGCTGGTTCAAATCACAGACTGGTACAAGTACCACTGAGGTTCCTGTAAGCAAGTTACTGTCCCCAAGCACTGCTCCCCGGGCGCTGCCCACGCCGGCTGCCGACCACTCCTACGCAGATGGGTTAAATGCAGAGGTTACATTTTGTTGTAGTTCACTGTGTGCTGTGCTGTGCTGTGGTGTGTTCACAATGACAAATAATCACTTATTTTCACAACAACAGCAACAACATCAATAATAATAATAATAATAATAATAATAATTATAATAATATCCACGCACTCTTTTTTTCTTTTTTTTTGCCAAAATCACATTTTGTTGGAATAAAGAGCTTTTATTTTATTTTGCTTTCAAGGAGAGAGATGTGTTTTGCATTAGCATCCTTAATTGTGCTCATTGCAAGCCTATTTTCTATCCAGAGCGCTTGGGAACCCCAGGTTAAAAAGAGTTCATAGGTCAGTATCCTATGTCAAAAATGTTTTGTGCTGACCAATCAGATCAAAGGAAAGCAGGTCCTCAGTTGGTAATGGAGGAAGGATTAATGATCACAGTCCTTCATGGATGTAAATCATGAGGAAAAACTGAGATTTCAGGTTTGTTTTCTTTTGTTGTTTTGACATGTTCTCGTAATTAACGAGCAAGTGATCTGGTTATTTTAGCTAACTAGTTACCACCACTCGCTAGCTGTTGATTAGAAACAGGGCGACACTCAGCCAAGTACAACCTTTGAAAAAAAAACATCAGTGTGAACCACCAAGAGAAAAAAACCCAGCATGGGGCATCTTGCTTTTTCCTGTGTTCAGAAAAATACATTGAGAATCGATAATCCACCAGTGGTGCAAAATAAAAGCGGTGTGGGAACATTTCCTGCACGGATCTTGAAATCTTTCAAGGTACATGCTGATGACATATGTAGTGACTTCTCCATAAAATCTCCTAGTTATATTCACTGGTACACACAGTAGTGTGCGGAAGTGTTAGATCATAGCTGATGGTGTTGCTATTAGATGCTAAAAGAACATTAGAAGTCAACATCAGGAGAAATGCAAAGAAAAAGCAGTAAAAAGATCTTTCTGTTCGTACGAAGCAGCTGATATTTCGTGCACTATTAGAAAAATGTGTGGTTCCAGATTTCTCCTTAATGCCTTCAGCCATTGCATGGATGCAAAACCTGATCAGCAGCACATGATTTAATTTAATAAAAGACTGATGGAGCCAAACCAGGTATTTAATGGTATAATATATATATATATATTGACTCTGTATTCATGTTCTCTATTCTAATGTTAATGTTTTTCTCTGAGGAAAAAACACTTACATTCCAGCTAAACAGCTTTTAAGATTCTAAGATTTTAGATTCCTAAGACTTTTACTGTGCATGTAAGTTGCAGAAAGGGGGCGCACTACTGAAGTGGTGTAAAATCCCAAGAAGTAAGTGCTCCCCATGTGCATGCTTTTTCGACAGGGGCAAAAACAGACTTCGCGTCAGCGCAAGCCGCAAATAGGATTTTCTGACTCTCTCAATTACTCAGAAGTGTTTTAGACTTAACATGCAATATATA